>JAQFZO010000464.1:0-24624 GCA_034695885.1 Geophilus flavus
AAAATTTTTACAAAGTTTAATTTCAAATTTGCATATTTTTAAAAAATTGGCTTAATACGCCCAAATTCTTTTAAAAATTTATACAAATTTGTTTTTGGTTGGGAGGTCCGAAGAGTTTTAATTTTTTTTTTGTATGTTTTGTGTTTTATTTCTCAGTTTTATACTTTGGTAAAAGCGGTCAAAACGTTAATTTTGATTGTCCATCATATTATAAAAAGGTAAATACGGACGCATGCGCGTTTTTGGACTGGCTGAAGTCAAAAATAAATAAATTAATTAAAGCAAATACGTTAAAATTGCATACAATATATTTATATTTAGGATGATTGACTTAAAAAGATTTTTTAAAATTTTATTAATATTTTTTAATCAGTTTGGTTTTCATTTTAGTTTTGGAATTTGGATAAATTGATTGATACTTCTTGTAATTTGACTATACTAGTATTATATACGTACTCATTACAATAAAAAGATAGCCGCATTGTCTAGCAAGGACAAAATAAGTAAATAAGTAAAGGTAAATAATCTTGTAAATTAAAACTCATTTTAATCTCTATATAAAATGCAAAATTTTATTTAATAAATCAGTTGTTAATATTCTCAAACAGCTGGAGCATTAAAATTGCCTTCGCATTAGTCATATACGCATGTTGAAGTTGATAAAATTCAATAAATATATGGTAATTAACCGGCCAAAAAGGGCAGTTAAAGTTAAACTGGAATTAGTAATAAAAATTCTAAATTTTAACTAAACTGAGTTTAAATTGATAATTTACTCCGTTGCCAAAAAATTGGAATACCGTCTCTTTTGATGGTATAAAAAAAACTTGAATTTCTTTAAGAGTTTAATGAATATTAAAAAACTGACTCAGGATGATTTAAAGACCTACCAGAGCCATCGTTTCAAGTAAAGTATTTAAAATTTGATGAAAAAGTGTTGGAGAAAAAATTAAAAACCTCCAAAAATGTGTTTTTACAATTTTTCCAATAACTCGACAACCGAATGAGATAAAATTAAAAACTAAACGAATTTAGGATGTTAGATTTATTAGCAAACTTTTCTAAATTGGATGTTTGGGTCTCCGTAAGCCTCAAAAAAAGTTGTAATGGGAGTGCCTGATTTTTTTAAAAAATCTGTGCAACCAGAATTTTCTTTATAATTGGTGCAATTGGCCCTTACAGTTAGTAAAAAAAAATACGACTCGAAAAAAAAATTTTTCCCCATCTTTCGATGTTCAGTTTTTGGTTTTGGTTGAAAAATGTGTAAAACTGGTATTTTGACTGCTCATCCCCCGATGACGTAATCAGACATGGGGATTTTCGAGCCTTTTGTCAAGAACCATTGAACGAGTGCAAAGTTGTTGTCAATACACAATACGACGGCGTCTGGCACGAGGGGGTCCTCTGCAAAGCACAATTTGCAGATTAGACGACGAATCGGGGCGCCGCAGACCCCGCCCCATGGACACGGGTCCATGAAATCGGACACTTCTCTAACTGCGCTTTTCGAAAACCCCTTTTCAATGTGTGACCACCCCCTAGGGGGTTTTACGTTTGAATTTTCACACTGGAATGACCCGAGTGGAAAAACATTCATTCATTCATTCATTCATTCAGTGGACGATTATCTTTTATTTTTTTCTGTGGATTAATGTCGCGATGTTGTGATCTACTGTGGAGAGTTGTTTTTGCGAGTTTTTCTGTACTCTTGTTTTTTAAAGGGTGTATGAAACTGTGAGGTGGAAGAGGGCTGGTTGATTGGAGATGTGGTATCGGGGGATTTATCTTAAGTGATGTGTTTGAGTTGTTGTTAAAGGTGAGGAATGAGTGAGAGTTTGAGGGTTTTAGTACTATGTGGGAAACTGTTTGGAGTTTGTTTGAAGAAGTTTGTTGTTTTTGGTGGAAATAAATGAATGAAATATTAAGAAAAATTTTATAAAAATAAAATTAAATATTTTGAAAAATTAATTTTTTTTAAATGGATTTTATGAAAATGGATTTTATTAAAATTTCATATTTTTTAATCAATTTTTTATCAATTATCAATGTTTTTCTCTTTTTCATATTTTTTAACAGGTTTTGAGTGTTGTTGTTAAAGAAAGGTGAAATTATTGGCATTTCGATACTTGACCTCAGTCTGTTACGCAGCCTGAAGAGCCTGAATAGATTTTCAGTTTTTACTATAAAATATTTGACAAATAAAATTTCAGAAAATCAATAAAATTGTAATTCTCAATCCACCAGTAAAAATCAAGGAAAAAGTTTGAAATTTGTTTAAACATGTTTAAAAATGATAAAAACTGAATAAAAAAATATAAAAAATAATATTTTTATTATTTTATAATCTTAAAACCAAACAAAAGTTAAAATATAATTTTTTTTTCAACAAAAAAATTGACTAATCTTCTATAAAAAAATCATTTAAAAAAATAAACAAAACTGATAATCCACCACCTAAAAATCAGATAAAAACTTAGAAATTTACTTAAACATGTGTGAAAATTATAAAAATGGAATAAAAAATTATTATTTTAGTTTTAAAAACAAGCAAAAATCAAAAACTAAATGTTTTTCAACAAAAAAATCGCCTAATCCTTTAAAAATCACTGATATTTTTTAATCCACCTCCTAAAAATCAAGGAAAAGGTTAGAAATTTGTTTAAACATGTGTAAAAATTATAAAATTTGAAAAAAAAAAATTATTTAAATTTTAATTTAAATTAAATTTTAATTTTTACCAACCAAAAAAAATCACCAAATCTTGTAAAACTCAGACTCTTAAATCCACCTCACAAACCCAACTAAACCCCCAAATCCCTTTACCCACCTCACAACTCCCACCCCACTCCACCACCTCACATCACGTGACCCATCACACCTTCAATCAATGACGCACTCCTTCACCAACCCAACCACTCACCACTCCAAACCAAATCCCCATGACAACGCCTCCAAAACCAACCAATCACACTCCACCAAACCCAAAACCCCGCCTTCACCCAACCCACCACACCACCTCCAACCAAACCAAACCAAACCAAACACATCCACACTCATGCACAACCAAAAAAAAGGAAAAAAAACCCAAGAGGCACGCAACAACCAACAACCGGTGCAACAGCGCTCAAGGAATCGAAATACAACACGAAGCATGTTGTCAGCCTCGGTCTGCGGCCGTCCGATCGACTGCGAGTCCAACCTCGAAGCCCTCGAAGCCCCAACAATCCTCCCGGAAAACAGCGCGCACAACGGCGGCGTGCCCGTCATCCAAGCGCCGGTCAGCGCCAAACTTCACGGTCATGGAACAAACAACAACAACAACAATAATTCCGCCCAGACTTTCAGTTTCTCGGCCGAACAGGTGGCGTGTGTCTGCGAGGCGATGCAACAAGCGGGCAAGATCGATCGTTTGGGACAGTTTCTCTGGTCACTGCCGACAGATTTGAAGCGTGCGAACGAGACGGTGTTGCGCGCACGTGCGGCGGTTTCTTTCCACAAGGGTTCGTACAATGAATTGTACTCGATTTTGGAGAGTTACGACTTTGATGCGAAGCACCATCAACAGTTGCAGGGTTATTGGTACAGGGCGAGGTATCAGGAAGCGGAAACGTCGCGCGGAAAGCCTCTGGGTGCTGTGGACAAGTACCGGTTGAGGAGAAAGTACCCGTTGCCGCGAACCATATGGGACGGGGAAGATATGGTGTATTGCTTCAAGGAGAGAGCGCGGGCGGCGTTGAGGGAGTGTTACAAGCATAACCGGTACCCGACGCCCGATGAGAAGAAGAATCTGGCGGCGGAGACGAAGTTGACGTTGACTCAAGTGAGCAATTGGTTTAAGAATCGCAGGCAGAGAGATAGAACGCCGCAGCAGAGAAGGTTTGGTTTGTTTTTTTTCTCATTTTTTAAAATTTTAAAGACTCTTTTGAGTTGTTTTGATTAGTTTTTTTTATAAGTTTAATGGTGTTTGATGGTGTTTTTCTGCACTTTGGCACGAGGGGGAAAGGTTTATGGTGTGCTGTGATGGTTGTTATGCAGGAAAGTGAATGTGTTAAGGTTTAAAAATTCCTTATTTTGGTGTTTTTGCTGGTTTTGCAATGATTTTTGCTGTTTTTGCAATGATTTTCCCATGGGAATTTCTCGATTATTGCTATTTTTGCTGTTTTTGCAATGATTTTTACTGTTTTTGCAATGATTTCCTATGGGATTTGTCTTTTAGAACGCCCCGACCCTCCATTTTGGCACTATAATTAACCCCCTACCCTTAAAAATCTATACAATTCCCTTGAGAAACAATTGAGTTTGACCAGATTAACCCCGCAAGGCCGCAAGTTGATTATTATTAATAATGAGCTCTTTTTTTATTATTATTATTGGTCTTGTTATTTTTTTAAATAAATTTTTAAAAATAAATTTTTGAATCTTTTTTTAAGTCTGTTTAAACTTGTCCAAAAGGAAAGAGAAAAAAAGTCGTGGGGTCCTTTCGTCTCTAATTTTAAACTGATGACTCAGTTTTACAACCCCTACCACCAGGGGAAATAAATAAAAAAAATAAAAAGAAGGGTTTTATGACTTTACACATGTTATGGTGGTGCGTAATGTTGATTGGCAGCCATTTGTTTATCTTTTCAAGTGCAACTCGTGTGCTTGCACGAAAGTTTGGAGTTCAGTTTGTTTTATTAGTTAATTGCAAGCTGAAAAAAAGAGGAAATGATGCAATCAACCACAACAATCTAAGAAATGGAAATTCAGCTTTTGAATCATAATCAAATTGAAGTATAAACACAAACTACGTTACAAGAAATCTTAAAAAACAATTCAAAAATATTTTTCAATCATTTTTAACCATACTATAAGGTTTCAGGATTCAAAATATTGAAGGCAGAATTTTGAATCGTATAGTTAAAAATTCACACGAGCATGGTTAAAATAATAATCAAGCATGCTTAAAATGACATTTTTTTTCTTACAATTGATTTGCAAGTCGGTCAAAATTAATTGAACAGTAATTCGATCGATCGAACCAACTGCAAATCGATCGGTATCAACGTTTACGGCTTTGGTATTGAATTTTACGGCAACTAGAATTGGAGAAACATCGATACCGAATGATTTACAGTTTGTTTGATCGATTGAATTACACGTACGATTAATTTTAACCATATAACCTGCAGATCTATTAGGTTTATGTATTATTGTAACTACGATTCAACGATTCAGCATATATTTTTCTTTAAGCATACCGTAGTTAAAAACAATTCTAAAATCACAGGAAAAATTTCTTAGAGTGAATTTTTTATTTTTCTCCTTAAAAAATTCCAGTATTTAAAATTATAGGCCCAATAAAAGAGCCAAGTGTAACTGTCAGTGGGTGTTTGGAGGGTAGCATGCTGCATGGGGGCAAGGGATCTTTTGATTTAGGCCCGAGTGGGTGATGTACCCCAATGATTAATGGCTACTCGGACTCAGGATTCGGTCATCAGTTTAATTAAGCCCAGATGTGGAAAACACCGAGTCCCTTTTCGCCTTAAACTCCCACTTGCGCGACCCCTTTCGTGCGATGCGCAATTCACCATCAAGCAACTAAAAAGTCGCCTTTAATAAACTTCTGCACCCCAAGTCGAATTCCGTGCGCAATTCACCATAAAACAACCAAAAATCGCTTTTTAATAAACTTCCACACAATTAAATGGCGAGAAATTCACCTATGACATCATAATTCGTCCCCGAAATTCACCAAACAACCAAAAATCGCTTTTTAATAAACTGCCACACTGTTAAATCGTGAAAAATTCGCTTGATAACGTCATAATTCGTCTCCGAAATTCACCAAACAACAAAAAATCGACTTTTATTAAACTCCTGCATGGTTAAATATGGCTAATTCACTGTAAATTCGCCCTATGACGTCATCATTCGCGCAATTCACCATAAAAATCCAAAAAACGCGATAAATTCGCCGTATGACGTCATAATTCGCGTCTTGCCTGATTTTTAAATCAAGTTCCGCGTGTTTGGGGTTGAATAACATCACTTGGAATACATTTGTTTCGTTAATTGGGCTGAGGGAATTGTCGAATCGATGCAAAAAGCCATAAAAAGTGGCGCGAGATGAACATCTGGCGACCATGCGGTAATGGCATGTGCGAAATGCACTAACACGGGGCGACGCCATGATGGTTTCAGCTACTCCCACGACGGGCAATGAGCCGTGACGGGGCTTGTGGGGAGTTTGCACTGACAGGGGTAGCGAGTGGGCAGCACCAAACACTATCTTGTGTACTTTCCCCTACTTTTTTTACGAGCCGTAAATCATGGCACAATGCGCGCCTTGTAATGAGCAAAACATAACCACAGGTTGAAAAATGATGGGATTTTACGAGATTTTGCCAGATTTTGCGAGTTTTTGGGATTTTTGTGGTGGTTTGGTGGGTGTGTATGCACGTGGAAATTGTGGAAATGGAGAAATCGTGGAATTGTGGGGCTGAAATGTGGTTTTGTAGAGTTATTTTTGTTTTATTTTAATATTGGTATTCAAAGCAAAGTGTTGGGTCAGGTTACTACTGTGTTGTGAATTCCAGTTATTGGCGATTTGAAAGGGAAAGAAGTTGGTTGTGGGTTTGAAAATTTGTCTATGGAGACTTTATGCATAGTTTTCATTGAAAAGGTTTTTTTTTGGGCGATTTTTCTTGAAAGTTTCTGCAGTTTTCATAAATGGCGATAGATTTTCTGCATAGTTTGTATTAAATAGTCTTGCTGCTGTTTTTTTTAATCAGAATTTTACAGTTTTTATCAAATATTTTGAGATTTTCTACATTTTTCATCAAAAATCTATAGAGTTTATGCAGTTTTCGTAAAAGTTCATAGATTTTATGCATAGTTTTCAACAAAAACAGTTTTTTGGCAGTTTTATTAAAAAATCCACAGATTTTCAGCCGTTTTCATAAAAGTTCACATTTTCTGCACTGTTCATAAAAATACATATTTTCTGCAATTTATAACTGATTTTTACTGTTTTCATCAAAAGATTTTGAGATTTTTACAGTTTTCATCCAAAATCCACAAATTTCCTGCATTTTTATCAGATTTTATTAAAATCCACAGGTTTTTTGCATTTTCATCAGACTTTCCACAGATTTTCTACATTTCCATAAAAAAATCCACAGGTTTTCTGCAGATTTTCACAAATTTCTGCAGTTTACAGTTTTCACCCAAAAATCCAGATTTCCTGCACACTTTATCAGACTTTCCTCAAATTTCATCAAAAATCCTCAAGATTTCTTCCATTTCCATCATATTTTCCACAAATTTCTGCAATTTCCTTCACATTCCCTTAAGAAATCCCCACATTTCTCCCACATTTTTCACAATTTCCCCAATCACAAATAAAAAAACACAACCATCAACACCACCAAAAAAATCAAATCACCACTACACACTTTCCCAGTACATAAATATTGAGTAATTTCAATTTCTACACATGAGGGAATGTTGTTTAGACGGTGACTTAAAGGTCATTCGTTGTAAACAAAACGTGGTTATATTTTTTTTCCCGGAGAAATGATCAACAAGTGGTCGAATAACACAAGTGCTGGTACCTGTGCTGTAACCCGATATCTTAGGAATAAACTATAATCCGTGATAAATAACCGAACGGTGTCCAATTACGGAGTAGCTAAAGGATTGCTCACTTTAAAACGCGAGTGAGCTTTGCCCCCACGCACAAATCCATGCATGCAGCCATCCATCCACCCCCCGTCGCTGCTTTGCTGCTGCTCCATCACAAGCTGCACCATCTCCAACATCCCCACTTCACTCGTATATACTCTCTCCCGCCCGTCCCCCATTGCACCAAGCCCCTAGTGGTAATAAATTAAATTCCTCGCATGCAGTGGAGGACATTCAAAGAGCAACGAGAGCCAGCCATTCGGTGTCTAGTGGTTCCTATATTAAAACTAGCCCTGTTTTTCTCACAGGATATAAATTCTTACTTTATTTGTCATTATTGAGTGAGGTTGTTACATAGGAAAAAAATTTTAAAAATGATGTAATGTTGATATAAATGTTTTGAAAATTTAAGTTTGCGATTTCTAATCAAATTTTAAAAAAATTTCAATTTTTTTTTTCCTATTTTTATAGTTTACTGGTTGAAAAAAAGTTCAAAAATTCACTCACTTTTAGCTAAGCCAAAATCATGTTTTTTTATAAACGGGATACAGTATCACCTATCATGATATACCGTAACTTAAACTTACTGTTTACAATTGATTGATGGTCCTAAAAGTGCCTCTTACTGTTTATTTCATTTCCTGCATGATTTATTCACTTTCAAAGGAAGCTGTGACTACTTGATCCCCATGTTAAAAGATGCTGCGGTAAAGGAAAGACTTGAGTTTATCCGCAATAGTGTGTCACATCGGAAGAATGATTCGCACGACACCATTGGTGCTGGCAGAAAAATTTCTCCCCAGGTAAATTGTCATAGAAACGTATGTTTTACTTGGAGGATATAAATTAGGCTTAGCTTATTTGACATACTGAGTGAGGTAAGGAAAAAAATGATGTGTATGATGGTAGGTTGTGTTTTTTGTTTTTGTTAGTAACAAGTTTATAAAATTGCATTGTTTTTGTATGGTCGAAATTGAAAGAAAAAGTTCAAAAATTCATCACTCTCTTTTATAGGGAGCCAAAATTGTATGTTGTTATAAACATAATTAAGAAATACACAGTACATTATATTTTTATCAGTTTTGTTCTCATTTGGTCTATCAAATTACCATTTGATTGATTGATTGATGGTCCTGAATTTTCCATCTGATTGGTCCTAAAAGCGCCAACTATTCTATTTCCTGCATATATATAAGATAATCCCTCTTCTACTCGTGCCTTTCTCTGAGCAGCGTGGATATGAAGTACAGTTTATTCAAACAAAAAAATCATCCTGATATAGTTTTAAAATACGTGAAGATTTTCTATGGATCTGTATAACTGTTCACTGCACATGTGTCTGTGATTTTATGAAATTTCGCAGGCTGATTTCTACACGTTAAAGGGTAGCTAGAGGAAAAAGTAATGCTTTATTTGATAGCCCTGACTTTCCTCTACAAGATGATATAACAGAAAGTTGAATTTACTGAATATAAACTAAAGAAATTAAAACTCAAATGAATAGACTCCATTTGGATGGTTTTGTCCATCCTGTTGATATCTGCAGAAAATCTATAATCTGTAGATAAAAATTTCTTAAAAATTTCTTTTGTTCTGCATGACTAGCATGAGGATGTAAATTCTTTGTTTATTTGTCATTATGTGAGTGAAAATCACATGTTTTGAAGGCTATTGTATAGAATTGTATAATGCTGTTATTGCTCAGCCAGCAATTTTTCTAGTTTTTCTACAGTTTTTAAGCCAATCAACATTTATCTGTGAAAAAAAATTTAGAAAATCTGTTTAGTCAAAAGTTTGTGGAAAATTTTTTGAGCTGATATTTTGAGTTTACAAAAAAAATCTTTAAAATAAATCTGCTAGCTGAAAAAACTGTTTCGACAGCAATGTACAAATATTTTTAGGTAACTTAAATAAATCTGCAAAAGAAATTACCCTCAAAGTTTCTAAAAGGAAACAATTTTCAGCAGATTTTCTACAGCAGTGCGTACAGGCCAATCAGCACATTATTTGATTAGAACTGCAGAAATTTGTATTGCAACAATTTACCCAATTTTTTTTTTGCACATTTTTTGAAGTTACGGTACCTAACAATCTCTAAAAAAAATTCATTAAAATCAACAAAATGTTTTATAGTTGCAAGTTGACGGAAAAAAATCTGCTAATAATTTACAGGGTCAAAAAAAATTTTTTTTTTCCAATAGACAAATCTACTTAAGATCTGGAGATTTTTAAAAAGATAGTTTTCACTGCCAAACTTGTTGTCAACCTTCTGTCTAGATTTTTTCCAGATATTCTGCAGGTGTTTGGAGACATGCATCACCTTCAAAAAACTTGCAGAATTACAACAAAATATAGAATAACTGCAAACTGGCTTCAAAAAGTGGCCACACAACCCTGTATAGACTGCAGATTTCACACACAAATTCAATAGAAAATCATCAATTTCATTTGCTCCCAGCAGTTAGATGTTTGTAATGAATTCAAATTTAAAAAAGTATGGTAACTTTTCACTTTTATTTTACGTAATAAATAAGTGAACATGCGCAGTGGTCACTAGTTTTATTTAAAGTCTACTGTATAAAAAGTAAGCGATGATTAGACCAAAAAATAAATAAAAGGACAGCTGATACTTTCTTATTTATGTCGACTATAACTTGTAAGTAAAACTAGTGACAACAGCGCATGTGCACACCTCCAAAGATCTAACCTTTGTCCGCTGGTATTATATTACAACTGTGCATCCCCGCGGTGTGAAAAAGCATTAATCAATCAATCAGAATAAAGTTTGTTACGCTTTGAGAAATATGTGTGTTCGTGAGCAGAGAGTGGTTGGTACTGTGACCAAGGGGCACACCTTACGCATATACTCCTTGTGGCGAGGCCCTTAGACGGGCACTGCTGGACCGTATTGGTTACTTTAGGCCCACTTTGACCATTCTGTAGCAGGAAGTAAAAAATGAAATTTCAAATTGAATTTAGAATAGAATTTATATTTTATTGCTGAAGCATAAAGACCGAATTCTGTCAGCCAGTGGTTTGTTGAAGTAGAATAATAATGGCAAAATGGTGTTATGTGTGTGCGTTTCTCTCCTCTGAGCATTTAGAAATAACAAACACAACCAAACCATTGAAAAATTCCTCAAAGCCCCAACCATCACCAACTAAAAAATACCAAACTCCTGACAAACTCCACGAAAACCAGCAGACATGAACCCGATTTACCTCAAAAAAAAATTGCAATGGAATCCATTCAATCCACCCCTTCCATTATTTCAATCATCAATATTCATCGACACACAGCTGTTTATAAAACGCATCCCTCACATCACTCACCTGCACAATACGCCACCTCAAAAAAACCTTCAACCCCCTAGATAACGAATCCACATCTTTTCAACATTTCAACCCACAAAAAGAGTTGTCTCTTGTCTCCCCCTCATCACCTCACCCCCTTTATTCCCCAACACTCCCCTTTATCCAACCCGAGGGTGTGTCCCGCACGTATTACGTCACAAATTCAGGCCCCAACTCACTCAACAGACGCTCGAATAATCATTTAATAATAATAACACACTTTAACCCCCTTCTTTCAACAAAAACCCAGTGTTCAAAGAGTTCGCGGCCTTCGTGTCGTGAATGGCGGGGCCAGAGACCCGTCAAGGACCCGTCAGGGACCTGAATCTACGGTTCTGTCGGTTGCAATTAGGTACCTCGTGAAGAGAGGAACAACCAATCACGTGCGAGTGCGGCGTCCGGGTTCTCGACGTTGTGTGATATGCGAACGCCCATCGAGTCGAGTGCAATGTCCCCGGTGTTGGTGTTTTGTATTGTATGTCGGGGATTAAATGAAATGAGAAATTCATTGACGAATTTCTCTGGTTTATTATTTATATTGTAATGTTAAACCAAAGTGTGAGATTTTATAACAAAACAGTCGAGTTTTTTTTTTTTTTCTGTCTTGTTTCTCGGATATCTCGGTTCAGGTTTCCTTTCCGTAAACCTTATACTTTTTTTTTATTTATTAATTTTTTTTTCAATTATGTCTGGTTGATTTTTGATGTTTTTTTTGGGTGTTGTTTTTTTGAGGATGTTGGTTTGGGTTTTTTTTTTGTTTTGGGGATTTTTTGGGTGGTTGAAATGGGGAAATGTAGAGTTTTCTGTGTGTGATGTCGCGCGTGCTGTACGGGGAATATGAAACGGTATTTTGAAATGAGAGAATACGTAATTAAAGAAGTATATATGGTTCTTTTACCTTCATTCATTCCTTTTTCCTATTTGAGATCCGGGAAAGTGTTTGTATACGTGCATGGGTTGTGTAGGTACGAGTTTTTGTGGTTTGTTTGATTTGATTTGATTTATTTTTATTTAAAATAATTTAATTTTGATTTAATTTAATTTTCTGATGATTAAGTTAGTAAGTTCATTGCCCCTGTGGGACTAGTGTGTGGGAAGACGGCTTTCCTGCATGTAATTTGGTGTTAATAATGCGATTACGGTACGGTAGAGTGGATTCTGAAGTCTGTTTGGTTAATTGGACCAGGGCCAACACTTTGGACTGATTAAATGGCTGGACCAATTATGCGAATTTTTGTTTACGTAAATACTGTAAGGCGAATTCTGTCTGCCAGTGTTAAATCTTTCGTTTCATCTCAGCAGGGGTCTGAAACTGAAATTTTACAAAATCAAATAAAGGGAAAAAAGAAAATCACTCCAGCATTTAATTCACTTTTCAGTAAGTAAGTGAAAATTGCAAAATTGCAAAATGGCAATGACTACTGTATGATGATATCCCACGACTGGTGTCCCGATTAAGCGGCATGTTGGTCCAAATGAGCGAAGTAGATTCAGATTAAATTATGATTTAATTTTTTGATTTATTTCCCATCTTCAAGTGTCCCAAATAAGTGGCTGGACCGATTAATCGGTGGTCCAATTAACCGGAATAGTTGCGCAAACCTGGAGGCTGACGTTCGTCGACGAGATTTTAAGATTTTAAGGGATTTTGTTAAGATTTTTACAAGATTTTGATAGATTTTAGAAATTTTTTTACTCATTTTGTCGCTACAGATTTGGGATTTTCTTGGGATTTTTGAACCAAATCGACGAGATTTTCTTAATGTCGCTGACCCCTTGGCGCAAATGAAACCGACATTCGGGCGATTCGTCGACGAGATTTTAAGATTTTAAAAGATTTTTTAAAAATTTTGAGAAATTTTAAAAGATTTTTGGAATTTTTAAGGATTTCTGAGATTTTTAAGGATTTTGTAAAAGTTGGTTAAACATTTGGGATTTTCACGGGATTTTTAAACCCCATTCACGAGATTTACGCCAAAATCGGACCCCACAGTGCAAACTCAACATGTTCCGCTCCCCTGGTGCTTAATCGATTAAATAAAGTAATAAATCCCCTTGACACAGCATCCCCACCCTACTAATGGTTTTATTACCCGTCAACAAGTGTACAAAAGAACTAAATCACCAAATAAACATCAATTTCAACAAGTGTACATACAAAATTGCATACTAAATTACCAAATAAACATCATTCTCAACCAAATTTCCCTTTCTCTTTTCCAGTGGAGAGTCTGTGATAACTACGGGACAGAGCGAAAACAGCACAAACTCGACCATCACGCAACCACAACCACCACCCAGCAGCCACGAGATGGTGAAATTTTCCTTCAACCCAAAAGTTGTATTAGAAGAAAACCAATTATCCCTGAGTATTTTCAAGCACGAGCACATGTATGCACAACACATGAAAAATGAAGCCGGCCTACTGCATTTGCCACCACATCACCATTATGGCTACCCAAACGCCTACGACGCAACCACGTTGTCCGCACTTCCATTGCATACGTCCGTTTCCCAGTCTTGACCAAGGTGCATCAAGTGGCGATAAACAAAAAACTATTTCTCCATGCTGCTGCTAGAGGTCGTTTTCAATTTTTAGAAAATACTTTTCGTGTTATTCCATGTACGCGGAAAGTGTTTTATTAATTTTAATTTTAATTTTTTTTTGTGGAAGAGTTATACTATTACTTACTTGGCCTGGAACGAGTGATTTTTACCTGTGATGATGTTGTGATGATGTGGATTCGGTCTTGAATTGACTTGACTGAAAATTTACAATTTGCATTCCGTCGTGAATTATAATTATACCATATGTAATTTTTTTTATGGTTTTTAATTATTTTTATCTATTTTATGAAAAGTATTATGTGTTTGTGGTTTAAAAACACGGTGAAATATGTTTTTTGACTTTGTTTCTTTTAGTAGGTGGTTATGATGAGTATTTTGCATAAATTTGCAACAAATGATGCCATTTTGCATGAGTTTCTGACTGTCGTTAAAGGAGTTGCAAAATGAAAAATGAATAAATTTTAAAACTTATTGATGTTTTTGGGTAAAATTAGGGTGTAGATTTCATTTTTGTTATTGAGAAAGTGAAATTATATCTTTAAATGGGAGAATTTGATCATTTGCCCGAATGCAGTGCAGCCTAACTAAAAAAAAACAAAACAAAACCGTTAAGTGACGTGTTGGGAGCATTCAAAATCAGATTAGTATGTAATTTCAAACAGTAATAGATAACAAAAAAAAATGAAAATGTCATTGAATTCCTAACATTTTACTCCACAATACCAAAAGCTAAAAAATAAAAGGTTAAAAAGTAAGGTTAAAAAAAATATTGATAAATTTATAATAATTCTACAATATTAGTAATAAACTAATATTAAATCTCTATAAAATTATTTTTTTTAATGCAAATGATTATTATTTCATATAAATTTAAATTTTCATAATTCCCATTACTTAGTCACTTCCGGTTTTGGAAAAATGGCATGTATACACAACTTCAAACACTTCTCTTCTGAAAATTTCTAGTTTGGTTTAATTTAATCTATAAACTTTGGTTTAGAAAAATCAAATTGTCATTAAAATCTCATTGTGCAATTCCTTTAACGATTTATTATTTTTATTTTTAAAAATTTTTTAAATTACTTCATGTTGTAGTTTTGCTATTTTTAGCAGGAAAAAAATGGTGCAGCTTTATTTTTACATCGTTATAATAACAATTATATCAATATTTACACATAATTTACTAATTTTTTTAAAATTTAATTTCTAGTGTATGACTTAATTGATTTTCAGCTTTTTAACATTTCTGCCATATAGTGTAGGTTTTACTTGTAGAAATTCAAAGAAAATTTGCATGTTAAAACACTACCATTTCTCAATTTAATTTTGATTAATTAACCTTTAGGTCAGTAATAACAAACTGTGTGATACAAACTACCGACTTTGAATAAATCCAATTTATAAAGTTTATATTTTTTTATTTTAATTTTATTATTATTATTACTTTTTTTGGAGTTTTGTCTCTGATGTCTGTAAATCCGAACAAATTTCCGTCTCATGTTTCCCTCATCTCCCGAGGGAGGAGACGTCGCGGTCGTTTCTCGTTGGCAAATTGGCTCAGTCGTGGGCACGTAATTGGCAAAAATGACACTAATTGTTTTACCGTGTCCGATGTCGACACTGATTTGGATTTCCTAGCAACTATTCTTCCGACTACATGCGGAGTCACATCATTATATTTTCATTTTTAGCATTGCCCTGTTATATTTACGTACTGTTTGTAAATATAATAAAAATTGCAAACTCGCAGAAAATCATCAAGAATGATTTTTTTATATAGGAATTTTAATGTTTCGGTTATTACTGATAGTTGAAATGAAGTTTGCAGGTTGTCTGCATGAAAGAAATTAAAGATTTTCTATGTGGGATGTCAGAAGAAGTTCATTGGGAAAAATAATTTGAATTTCAGGAGTTGAATGTAAATAAAGCTATTGTAAATTTGTAATTTTCTGATTGTAAATTGACTTTATCATCTTTGGTAAAGTTAGAATTAATTGATTTGTCAATAGGAAATGGAACATTTTTCAATTAAATTAAGCAATCAATTTTCTCATATTTTTAAAACATTTGCATTTCACTATGGTATTGTATCTTTTAAACAAATTGACAAATGATTGGTAATATAATTATTGTTGATTTATTAATTGGACTCACTTTACATCTACATGTCTTTATTGCTTAGCCGCTAAAGATCAAGTTGGAGTGCTGTATTCTCTTATAAAACAGAAGTACTCCTTACAGAACACTGAAGGTCGGAATTTCCTAGGTCCCTCTGGTATCGCAATGTGTAAATACAGAATATTTATACAAAACTGTCCCAACAAATATTTATATACAGTTTACCAATTTATTTTCAACAGTTCTTTTAAAATCAATTTACCAATTTATTTAAAATCAATTTTCAATTGAAAAATCACTTATTTTTTCCATCAGTAAAATCTATAATGTTTTTGCCACTTTAAAAACATTAGGCAGATTTTTTCTCTTTTTGAATATTTTTCATCCACAAAAAAACCTGCAAATTTATTTATTTAAAGGTAAAATTGAAGATCAGGAGATTTTTTTTACCATGTACTTACAAGTATAAAAATTAAAAATCTGAAGATGTTTTTAAAGATTTTCATATAACTTCAGAAGTTTGCAAAAAAAAAGAAATACCATCAAATTTATATCAACAGATTTTCTAAATTTTTGTTATTCATCAAAACTCAGCAGATAATATGCAATTTTATTTTTTTAACCACTTTCTAGTATAGAAATTAAAAATCTGAAGATGTTTAAACATCTTCAGATTTTTAATTTGTAATTTTTGAAGTTATATGAAAATCTTTAAAATTTTTTAAAGATTTTCATATAACTTCAAAAAAATCTGCAAAAAAAAAATAACTCAAATTTGTCAACAGATTTTCTACATTTTTATTTTCTCATCTAAACTCTGCAGGCAATATGCAAATTTTCCTAAAAAAACTCAGAAAAATCATCATAGAGACTTTTAAACACCACCCGCTAACATGCAAAATCAAAAAATCAAAATTATGACTAAAAAGTAAAACTTTGTCATCAAGATAATCAATTTTCTGTTTGATTACACCAAAAAAAACAGTGAATCTTTTTTTTTTTTTTTTAGCCTTTTAGAGATACAGGAGGAAAGATAAAAGGAGAGAAAGAGGGTTGCAGTAATGAGAAATGTTCTCCTTTGTTTGTGATTGCGGCATTTATAATGGTTGCCAGTGAGATAATTGACTCCCTCTCCATTTTCCCCAGCTAATGACCGATCATTTGTAATCATGGCGGTTTGGAAGGGTCAACGCGTACTCTCGTTATTATTTTGATACTAATAAAAAGATTGGTCATTAAAGAAGAAACCGGAATTATTGATTTTAATAAGAGTTCTTCGTATATGTGGTTTGTTTCTTGGAAAAAATTAATTAAGTACAGAGTATACTGGTAAAGGAATGTTTCGACACTAGAAAACTCATTTGTTTCTTATGAAAGTACAGTACTGTATGTAGGTTTAATTATAATTTTTTTTTTTTGGTTTGATGGTTGTTTGTTTGTATAATGTGGAGTCATGTTCACTCTCATTAAGCTAAAGTTAGGGCTCAGCAATTTGATTGCTTGGCAACCATTGTGTAATTTATATAACATGGAAGATGGGGATGATGATTATGTTGTTTCATCAATGTGATTGTGTCATTCTCCATGTTTTGCTTCTTTTTCTTTTTTTAATTTTGATTTTGGATGATTTTGGATGATTTAAAATATATTTAAATTTGCTAACAAGTAATTACCAAATTTTAGAATGTTGAATGACATACATATTCAAAATTTATTAAAAAATTAAAAAATAAAATTTGACTAAATTATTTTGTTAAAATTAATATTATTTAAAATTTTTTAAAAAATATTTTAATTTAATTTGCCTAAGATGAATTAAAGGGGATGCGTTGTTTTTACAGGGAGGGACTTCCTGTTATTCCTCTATAAGGTATGTTTATCTTCTATTAATATCTTATGTAGACATACAAGTATTTGATGCATAATATTAAAAAGTGTGCATATATCACAAGGATATACTTGCTGAAGAGTAAAAAGTACCTATAGCTGTGCAGGAAGACTGGGAGATAGTGCACAACTGATTGCGCAATATAAATTGCAATTTATCATTTTGAATTTTGTATGGCAAAAAGCAATTTCAAAAAACAACTGTATAGGTACCATACAAGATTTTGCCAGAATATGCTGAGAGCTACCAGGTGGGATGGCTTCTGGGAAAGAGTGGTTAAGACAGTGAAGAAATGTCTATGGATGATGCTTGGGAAGTCAGTTTTGTCGTTTGAGGAACTCACAACATTTTTGATATATTTAACTATGATGTTTATATTTTGAGTCCAGTGGAATAGAGGTTGTTTTGACTACTACAAATTGGCATTGCAGTCTCCTAATGCATCAGTTATGATCTGCTAATTGTAGACTTGATAATAGAAGACACTACAGTTATGGTAGTTCTTTTTGTTACAGTTTGTTTTTATTTTTGTAAACATTGGTATAAATAAATTCATCTTTTGAAATTACATATTGAAGAATTTATAAGATCTTAACCTAACACAGGAAGCCTCTGGAAAAGTCATAAACAATGGATAAGTTGTGATGACAGAAGAGAGAAGATGCTGGTACGTGGTGCAAAAACAAATCTGTATGTTTGGGAATGCCAGGCTATGGTAAAAGCCCAGGAGCAAGCTTTTTGTAAATTTGTTTAAATTGAAATGAGAGCACTTGGTTTCTTTTTATCACAGTTGGATGAGTATACTCAATGAACGCACTCACTAAAAGAGTAGATATTTGAAAACAGTATGGTGCTGACATCTAGTAGACAAAGTAAAAAGCATGGCATTTTTGTTCTCTACAAGAAATGGCTGCAGGAGCCAAAATAATAAGTTCTCCCTTTTTTTCTACTTTGAGAATTAACCATCTGTGGTTTCATATTGAATACATCTACATGATTTTATCGAGGATTTTATTCACTGTTTTTATGTTATTCACTGTTTTCATGTTATTCTGCTCCCTGACACTAGAGGACCCTCCCTGACAAGGTATGCGACTCGTATAAGGTAAATCATTGAGATTATCTTCGGGTTTATCCTGTTTTTCCCGAGCCCAATCATACCATAGCGACATGAGGCGATAAAATGAGGAAACAGCGCCGACTAAAAGGCTCGCTAAAAGGCAATACCAATCACATCGCTCTGCTCCATGCATCATTTACCGGAAGTTGACGTAACAGTTGAACGGATATTCAGAATAGAGTCGTTTAACCTTGCTCCTTGACTTTACTCTACTCGACTCAACTCCATCTCGCACAACTAAAGTTTTCTCCAGTTTGACAGGTATTTGATCACAAATTTTGAATTATATTATAACCCAACAAGAATGGCTCAATGCATGTCACACAAACGGGTTTACATTATTTATTACACATGCTACACGTGCTTGTGATAACATTTCTTCAATAAGTTTTCAAATACGTATAAGGATTCAAAACGGAATGAATGATTTTGTAATGTACATAGTATCACGATGGGAAGTAAAATTACTGTAGAATGGATAGATATAGGGTTCATAAAGGTCGCTAAGTGAAAAATGGATGCACATGAGATTGTTGGAAGTTGGAATTGGAATATCTAGCGTGCGCCATTTTGAAAATTTCAATTTTTCGGGTTTGAACAAAATGTGGAATAAAATGGGTGTGGGAGGGGTAGAATATTACGAGTTAAGTCGGAGAATTTGAACCGCGCATGAGTGCACATGCGCAGAAATCTTCTCCTCCAGACCATAACCACCTTTAGCAACAGCCACGCTCGAAAATGGCAGCCATCTTAGCCTAGTGCCGATTTAACACGACATAAGAACGATGCGTGAACACTTGATTATTCGACAGTCGTAATATTACGCCCATGTAAACATACACATAGGCATTAGGCATCTATTATTCAAATAATTTTATTTATGACATTTTGGCCTCTGCTGCCTCCAATTATCCATAACCAATGTTAATATTTGAGAGTCGCATTGATGCAGCTTAAAAATCTCGTTAAAACCAGTAATCTATTGATTAAGGATTGATTTATGAAATTAAGATTTTAAAAGATTTTGTAAACGTTTTTGTATGGTTTTAAACAATTTTGTGTAGATTATGAAAGATTTTGAAGGATTTCAAGGAACATTTTACAGATTTTGTAGTTAAAGATTTGGGATTTTCAAGGGATTTTTGGAGCCTATCGGCGAGATTTTTGTGAATGTCGGACCCTTCGGATTAAGTGCTAACAGTTTGACTTGACGAGGTCCATTGTGATGGTTTGTTGATATTCTTATTCCTTGAAGCTGATTCGTCACTTCCCAGGTTTTTGCGATCTAAAACCTTATCCCTTGGTTTTACAGTCTCTGTCAATACATTACTGGTCTTCATTTCTTTCCTTTTGATTAGTCTTATCGACATGTGTGGTTTTAGTAAAAAAAATTGATTGTTTTGTGAGCGTTGTTTATTTGTTTTTTCTATTTTGGTGTTGTATCTTTTTGGCCTTGGTTTTCACCTCTTTGGTTTGAAAATGGTGTATTTTATTTTTGATTTACCAGTTTTGATGTTTGTTCTTTTCTCTGGTCCCATAAGACCTTAAAATATTTTACTACAACTATTATTAATCTTATCCTAAAAGATAAGATAGGCTTTGTATACATTTCATATAAGATCCTGTTATCAGTTATAAATTTCGTTAAATTACAACCAGCAGGCAATTAAGTGTGATTACTACTTTTGGCACAACTTGTCGTATGTCTTTCCCAAATATTCAATTTTAATAATTTATTAATACAAAATTTATATTTCCAGAAGTGATGGCCGACATGAAAGAGGTGAAGATTGTTTTGAGAAGACTGACAGAAGAAGAAATCACGAAACATTCAAACAAACATGACTGTCAAAAGGAAGTATCAGTTAAAACACGCAAACGAATGACTGTCAAGAGCAAGCCTATTAAGGAATTGAAACGAAGCAGTCCGAACAAAAAAAAATTTGTGATGGAAAAATCGTTTTACAAATGCCTAGAGTGTGGCCGATTTTTTCACTTAATGGCCGGTATCGTAAAACATCTTCAAGAAGAGCATTCCAACAACGACACGGAATGAACTTCGTTAATCAATTGTTTTTAACATTGCCATGGAAATGAACTTAGTCAATTAATTGTTTTTAACATCACCACAGAATGAACTTTGTCAATCAATTGTTTTTAACATCGCCACAGAATGAACTTTGTCAATCAATTGTTTTTAACATCACCACAGAATGGACTTTGTCAATCAAATATTTTTAGCATTGCCATGGAATGGACTTCATTAATCAATTTTTTCTATTTCATTTATTTATACTTGTTCACTTTTATTGTAAAATTTTGAAATTACATGAGTTCAGTACTCTAAATTTGTGTCATCAAGTAATTTATAAAAACAGCACAGTATAGGCACCATCCGTCAAAGGACTGTTGATACAGTAGGCCAATCTTGGGCAGTTTCTTTGATGTTTTTGTCATTGAGTTGGTAGCGACCACTGAGCAACTAGCGATGAGGAGTACTATTATCAAGTCTTTTGTCAATATTGACCATAGTGTGCATTATGGGCCGAGGTATCAATGAGCAGCATTCAAGATAAAATTTATAAGAAAACAATTACGGTATCAATAACCGAATAGAGAATATTAAAACAAAATCAGAGTAAAAGACATACAGGACAGCAGAACAAGCACAATGGCTTGTAATACTTGCAAAAAAAACTATGCATTGTATGTTTATTTTTTTGCAGGCCCATGTCCTATGTAGTAGGTATGTTGTCACCTGTTGATTTAGTTGGATTAAAATCAAGAGTAATTAGCTGGCCAGGAAAAAAACGTTTTTGCATTCAAAATCAATTTCTGGTTGATGAGACAATGATCAGGAGCCAAGTCCTGTTGAAAAATCACCTCATTATAAAGATCTTCAATGGAGGAAAGAAGAAAGTACTAGAGTAGTTCTTAATAAACAGCTGCATTCACAACACCATTAAATGTTGTCATATGATTTACATCTCTGAAAGACACACAGCCCCAAATTATCAACCTGATCACAAGCTTTTTTTGCATGTATTTAAACAATGTTTTTTCATATAGAAACTTTCAAGCCCTACCTCTATGTGGTTCTCGACTATAGTAAGTACTGAGCAGCATCTTGGTGCTGAAGCCTACATGGCCTACTGGTGATATTCCCTATATTCTTCATTTGCTTCTTTTCTCACTTCTTTCTGTTTTCATCTCTGGTTGTGTTGAGTTTCTGGTTGGTTTCCCTTTCCATTTGTAGGGGACATATTTTCCTTTCGGCGGTTTGGAGGAAGATTAGGGGTTTAAACATGCAATACTTCCAAGGCTCCCTACACGATTCAGGAGATGGGAGTAGCACGTATTGTGAAATTTATGGGATCGTGTATATTTACGTAGGGCCTTTTTTGAGTCTTGTTATTGCTAAATTTTGTTCTTGACAGGTTGCGTATGGCCAGAGTAGCCGCTGTCTGTCTGTTTCTGTTTTTTACCATAATTCTCTGGAGTATTTCAGCATTATACTTGTAGGCACTTGATTCCAATGAAAAGTTGTAATTACTTGATCTCTATGATGTTTACAAAAATTAATGTTGGTTTTTTTCTGAAATCATAAAAATCTAAACCTCACTTGTATGCCATTTTTTGCACAAAAGAACCTCACCATTTTCATTGCCTTTGGTTACTTGCATCAATTGCCACAAAAAAGTTTATTTTCTACAATAAAATTCACAACATTTGCATAAATTTAGGAGCAATGAGATCCGTAGCAATGCAAGCTAACAGGGCTGAGGGCCTACTGGTGATGTTTTCTATTCTTTTCTCACTTTCTTTTTCTATTTCCGTGTCCATTGTTGCTTTGGGTTTCTAGTCATTCTTTTCTGCTTTGAATTTTGGGTTTATGATTTTGTTTGCTTTTTTTTCCCATTTTGATTGTGCCAGTGGTGCCTTCTTTCTACTTGGCATTGACTGGGTTGTCCCAACACAATGGAGACACATGATTGAGATGTGACGGATTGTGCAATATTTTGGATTGTGTGCAACTTTAGGACTGTATAAAAAACTTTGGGAATGCAAACATTTTGGATTGTCTTGTTTGGCTTGTGTTACTGAATTTGCCTTTTGTCGTTGTATACTTGTTTTGATTTTTGTTGTTTGTGCATTTATCACAAGAATTTACATGCTGTAGAGTAAAGAGTACCTAGAGCTGTACAGAGGAAGACTGGGAGATAGTGGCACAACTGATTGTCCAATATAAATTGCAATTTATCATTATGAATTTTGAATGGCAAAAGGCTATATCAAAGAACTACTGTATAGGTATAGGTACCATACAACATTTTGCAAGAATTTGCTGAGAGCTACCAGGTGGGATGGCTTCTGGAAAAGGGTAGTTATGACAGTGAAGAAATGTCTATGGATGATGCTTGGGAAGTCAGTTTTGTCGTTTGAGGAACTCATAATAAGCTTATTCTGGCTGTGATGTTTATATTTTGGGTTCAGTGGAATGGAGTAAAGTTTATTTCTAATATGGTTGTTTTGACTACTACAAATTGGTATTGCAGTCTCCCAATGCATCAGTCATACTCCTAATTATAGACTTGATAATAGAAGACACAATAGGCACATTGGTATAAATATGTTCAACTTTTGGAATTACATACCGTATTGAAGAATATATAAGATCCAATTAACACAGGCAAACTCTGCAATAGTCATAAATAATGGCTAAGTTGTGATGACAGACAAGAGAAGATGCCAGCATGTGATGCAAAAACAAATCTATGTTTGGGAATGCGAGGCTATGATAAAAGACCAGGAGTAAGCTTTTTGTAAATTTGTTTAAATTGAAATGACAGCACTTGGTTTCTTATTATCACAGTTGGATGAGTACTCACTGAACACACTCACTAAAGGAGTGGATATTTGAAAACAGTATGGTGCTGACATCTAGTAGACAAAGTAAAAAGCATTGACATTTTTCTTTTTACATGATCTCTACAAGAAATGGCTGCAGGAGCCAAAATAATAAGTTCTCCTTTTTTCTACTTCGAGAATTAACCATCTCTTGTTTGATATTGATTACATCTACATGACTTTATTCAATAGGCGCATTCGTTTTCTTAAACAAATTATTTAAATTAGTTTAAAATACTCGTTTATAAAATCATTTAAACAGAAATCGAAATGGAGCATTCGTTTTCTGTATGATTTTCCTATAAAAATCGTTTAAAGGGACAGTCACCTCAAATTTCAAAAAAATTATCACTATCAATTCTTCACATTCCAAGAGAAAACCCATTGCAGACTGACAGGAGAACTGAAAAAAATTCCTGTTCACTTTTCCCTAGGCCAGATTCGAACCCCTGATCAAACTGGTAAATGAACAGTGCTCTAACCACCTAGCCATACCAGCTGCTCACAATGCAAGTATTTATTTAGGAAGTAGGAAAATACAGAGTAATTGCACACAACACATAGCATTATGTAAATTCACTAGTTATAGATTCAGTAAAGGGGAGAAACTTCCAAGCTCTAACCTCTGTGGTTTCTCTCCCATTAGTAGGCACTGAGAGGCATCTTGGTGCTGAGGCCATTAGGGCCAAGTTTTGATCTTTTCTTTCATATTTTCCTTTCTTCATTTTCTTTTTTTCTCACTTCATTTTCTGTTTTCATATCCTCATTTTCTGTTTTCATATCCTCATTTTCTGTTTTCATATCCTCATTTGTGTTAGGCTCCTTTCTATTTCTCGGGGACCTTTTTTTGGCGGTTTATACAACCCAACTCCATAAAGGTTCGCCCAACACAATTTTTACAAAAATAAAAATCTAAAATTTGAAATAAAATACTTCTCTGCAAAAATTTAAAAAAACAAGATAACATATCTTATTCAGCTTGTTGAATCCTACAGTTTGCAGT
>JAQFZO010000465.1:0-24619 GCA_034695885.1 Geophilus flavus
GATTTAAAAATCAATAAATCAACTTTTTTTAGATGATAAACTTTTTATTAGTCAGGAGAAAGGTTTTTTGATTTTTTTCGATCGATATCTAATACAATTTTGTGTTTTCTGGTTTTAGTGAAACCAAGATGGCAGCCCGCAGCAGAGTAAATCACACGAATCGTAAGAAAAAAGACGTAAAATCGAAAAATACTAGGAAAAGAAAGGTGGAAGTTGATGATTTAGATGATTTCGACACTAGATTGAAGCTGTACGTACAATTTTCACCACAAAAAAATTCCAAAACTAAAAAAAATTAAATTTTTCAGCTCCGACGACGAAACGCCGACTTGCAACGTCCCATTTCCGGTTGCCATGTGGGATTTCGAGCAATGCGACCCGAAAAGATGTACTGGACGTAAATTATCCCGATTTGGACTCGTGAAAACGATCAGATTGACGCAAAGATTCGGCGGAATCGTTTTAACGCCGAATGCAACAAAATGCATTGCCCCTAGCGACAAGTTTGTGAACAAAAAAATGAAATTTTTGGATTTTTTGGATTTTAATAATTTTTTTTTGTTGTTGTAGAGAGTTAATAACTGAACATGGGATTGCTGTTGTTGATTGTTCGTGGGCGAGATTGGAAGATACACCGTTTTCTAAGATGAAATGTGGACATCCGAGGTTGTTGCCGTATTTGGTGGCGAGTAATCCGACGAAGTATGGGAAACCGTGTGAATTGTCGTGTGTTGAGGCGTTGGCTGCTGGGTTTTATATAACTGGTAAACAGTTTGAAGAGATTTTGACTTTTTAGAATTTTTTTTTGGTCACAAACTTCGAATTTTAGAATTTTTCTTGGTCGAATTCTTCGATTTTTAAATTTTTGGTTTTTTGGTTGAATTTTTCGAATTTTTAGTTTTTTTGTTTTATTTTAGTCGAAATTTTCGAAGATGACGATAGATTTGTATTTTTTGGATGTTTTGTCGAAACTTTTCGAAAATTCGATTATTTTCGTTATTTATTTAAATTTTTTTAGTCGAAATTTTTCGAATTATTTTTTTTTTGATGATTTTTTTAAACTTTTTTATTTAGTTTTTTTGATAGAAATTTTCGGAAATTTTGTATTTTGTATTTTTTGATGTTTTGTTGAAAGTTTTTAGAGATTTGATGATTTTTGTGTTTTTTGGTCGATATTTTTCGAAATTTCGATTTTTTAATATTTTTTTGGACGACATTTCCGGAAATTTCGATGAATTTGTAATTTTTTTGTTTGAAATCTTTCGAATTTTGGATGTTTTGTTGAAACTATTCGGAAATTTTATAATTGTTGTGTTTTTGGTCGACATTTTTAGGATTTCATGATTTTTTTTAGTATTTTGTCGAAATTTCCCGAAATTTGATGATTTTTGTTTTTTTGTCGAAATTTTTCGAATTTTCTTTGATTTTATTTTTTTATGTCGAAATTTTTCGTTTTTTAGGTTACGCAGACATCGCTAGTTTTTATTTAGGTAAATTCAAATGGGGAAAGAACTTTCTGAAGCTAAACGGAGAGATTTTAGACATTTATTCGAATTGTGCGTCCGGTACTGAAGTCGTGGCTGCGCAGAACGAATATCTAAAGAAATCCGAAGTCGTGGAAGAAACTCGCGATTTTATGGATCTCCCCGATTCGGATGAAGAATTAGAATATTTTAACCCGAATCACGTGAAACGTGAAACTAGTTCCAGGTGAATTTTATGGAAAATTTAATTTTTTTTTCAATCGAATTTTTAAATTTTTTTTTTTCAATCGAATTTTTCATTTTTAGTGACGAAGAAGAAGACGAAGATTGAAATATTTATAGTTTTATTTGTTATGAGATTTGTACTTTGTTAATAAAGTAATAGTGATAATAAAAGGTTTTTTAATTTAATTTTATTAATAAAAATATAAAAGAATTAAAATAAATTTGAATCGGCCGCCGCCATTTGCAAAATGGCGACCATCGTTAACGACTGTCTGACTCCAACATGTTGGTAAATTGTGTTTAGTTAATCGATATAACATAATTACATCACGATTTATATTTTATTAACTAAATCTTAGTTTTTTCGGTAAAAATAACGAATTTTGAAAATATTTTTTAACAAATAACAACCGGAAGTCGTTCGGAGTTTAGTCTAAACGTAATGGCGACGATCTTTGTAAGATAAATCTCGATAAATCAGATTTCAGACACCATTTTTCACAGTTTTTAAGGTTTGTACGAATCTAAATCATATTTTCTCTCCACACGATAACTAATCGACTTTATTTCTATTATTTAGATGTACTGGAAGTATTTTGTTCGCGGTAACGACACTGATTCAGATGGACAACACGAAACAACTCTTAAAAACCTCGAAATAAAACCAGCGGATGGCAACGAAATCAAAGAATTCTACGAAGAACTGATCAAAAACTCAACCAGTCGTGTAAAACCAAACAACTCACACCCGGAAACCCTCAAAAATCGTAAAAAAATCCAAATTTCGAGACGAAAAACGGAAAAACCGAGTGAAATACCCGAAAAACCAGTGAATATCAACGAGTTTTTCAAAGCAGCACAAAATAACGACGTCGAGGGACTCAAAATACACATACAAAGGTTCAAAAAACATTTATTTAAATTTTAATCAACTCAAATTTTAATTTTTTTTCAATTTTTTTCAGTGGATTCGACATCAACATCCGCGACTCATTCGACTGGACGGCGTTGATGTGCGCAGCCGCACAAGGCGCAACTCAATCCGCGCAATTCCTCATCAAAAACGGCGCGGATTTTTCCCTCTCGGACAAATCCGGACTTAATTCCGAACAAATCGCGACCAAATCAGGTCATTTGACCCTCGCAAGACAATTATCCGACATCAAAACCCATTTTTCACCGAAAAAACCCAAAACTTCACCGAAAAATGTCGAAAATTCGTCGGGAAAAAATTTTTTCTGTGAAATTTGTGATGAACAATTTGAAAAAACTTCGCCAGATTCCCACCAGACGTCGACGTTACATTTATTCTGCTCAGAACCAGAGAGAAAATCTTTTGCGGTCTACCAAATACCGGAAAATAATGTTGGTTTCCGGTTGATGTTAAAAGATGGATGGGATCGGGAGAAGGGACTCGGGGCTAACGAAGACGGCAGGAAGTATCCGGTGAAGACGGTTTTGAAGAGAGATAGAAAAGGGTTGGGTGTTGGGGATAAAAAGGATAAAATAGCAAGAGTCACTCATTTTTCGCCGGGGGACGTGAAAGCGGTTGAGAATATTTTCGCTAGGAATTGTGATCGGAAGGTGTGGACGAAGAGTCAGAGACGGAGGATTGAGAATTATAAGGAACGGAACGAGAAGCGGAGGGAGAAGCATTTTCGGAGGATGTTTCGAGATTAAATGTTTTTTTTTGTATGAACGAGTGTAATAAAAATTAATAAAATACGTAATGGCAGGTGTAAATAAACACCCTAAAGTATGCAATTTATCTTGATTTCTATAAAACTAGATTCATGCCAGGAGTGTATTGATATCTATTAAAATTTTTTTCATTATTAGTATTGGCATGACTAAAGGTGCATTTACATGTAAGCGATTTTCACCCTTCGAGAGCGATTTTCTGTTTGCGATTTAAAAAATTGCTATTGCCGAGCCATTTTCACGCAAGCGATGCTCTAGCGAATTTAGCGCATTATAAATATTGGACTTCCAAGTCATGTAATAAAAAGTCAGATAAATGTGTATAATTATTAACTTTCCGATTGGAAAGGGACATTCCCATCAGCCGATTTATCAGTCGAAAAATGCTGATTTTATTAACCGACCACCAACATATTTTGGGGCTTTTATCAACCGATTTTGCCCTAGGCATCAAGTATCTGTAATCAGCTTGGTATTGAAAATTGCAATAACAATAGGAATACCTTAAGACTGATTTCATCAACCACACCCATCCTAAATCATATTGTTTGTGCTTAACCTGCGCAATACCGGAGAGAAAAAAATCATTTCTCTCCCATCCTGGGTTTCTTTTGACCCAACAACTGCGCATGCCTGACGTGCGCACAGTGGGATGTGCAGTGGCTTTTCTTTGTAGACAAGGAAAGATGGCTGACATGAGCAGCACGTTAAAATTGCTAAAGCAATGTTTTAAGGACAATGGATGAGTAAATGATAGGTATTGAAATGTACATTGTATAATAATAATGTTTTGTTACGCAGATATGAGTTTCCAACCGGAATATGTCACATCATAGATAAAACATACCAGCATTCTACTACCGTGCTGGGTCAAATTTGACCCAAACAAACTTTAATCACCCACAACATTAAAATTTATTGCTTAATTTTTTTGCTGATTTGATTTTATGAAAGAACAATGTCTTACTAACATATTTAAAAAAAATCATGAGAAAAAAAAATTATTTCTTATTTTCTTTTTTATTTTTCAAACTCAGGGTCAGTAAAGACCCTGCATGGTATTGCGCAGGTTAATATGTGTAGGTAGTAGCATTGTTGGTTCCTCGTCATTTCCAGTCTAACAAGTGTCTGTGGAACGCTTATTCTCAGGATTGCGGTTTATTTTAGAATTTAAATCCATTGAGGTAAAGAATGACCAATAACAAAGTACGTACACAGTGTTCGTGCTAGCATTCTGACTAACATCCAGCAGTCTCCTAAAACCGACATGGGACGATGGGAATTCGACAGCAGATCCTGCAAGTTCAAAGGAATCATGTATATTAGGGGTCTTCATAAATTATCAGTTGATTTTGCGAATTCTTGATTGTGCGATTATGGACTAACCCACCAATCCCTGTCACACAAGTGTTTCTGACCAACACTGCAATAATCGCAAGTGATTTGACCGTACCAATGACTTAATAGTCCCACAATCGTACAGGTGCCACACTTTTGATTTTGCACTAGTGTGCATCAGGTGCGATTATTCATCCCACTGGTAAATGCTATATTGTCACTTGATCATTATAGTGTCAGGACAGAAACCACCAAGGAACCATGCATGATGGGGATTGGTGGGTAATCCCATAATCGTAAAATCGTCTCATTTATGAAACCAACAAATGTTAAAAACAGATGTAAATAAACAACATGGCCATGTAGATGTGTGTTTACTACATTTGATCAATCAAGATGTGCTGTCGCACTTGTCACAAAATAAACCTTTTTCATCTGTAACTCGTGTTCTTCATCAATCAACTCACCAAGAGCACCGACTACCATCGTACTCTTATACGATTAAACTTTTTTAAAAGATGTAATTGTATTGTAAATAAATAAATAAATAAAATTACTTCATGAAAATTGCATTGTAAATTTATTTCAAAACCCTTTGTGTTTTTCATACATTTTTTTGTTGTTTTTACTAAATACATAATTTCGACTTTTTTATTTTTTTTATTTTGCCCATAATTCGCCATCTGGTGATGGAAATTTTCAACCCTTTGGATCCATCCACCGAGTAATGGTACTCTCAACTAAATTTGAAATGTAAAAAGCGACTATGACAATGAGATTCATCTTTTTCCCACTTTTTTTTTTTAAATTATTTATTATTTCATTATTCGCCTAAATTTTAATTTTTTTAATTATTTTTTTGGGGGTGATTTTTTTTTTTTATATTTTTAAATTCTTCGCTACCATTTTCTTTCTTTGTGTGATTCTCTATGGAAAAATCTCTTTAAAATTTTCATCAAGAATTCCACAATACCTACAGTTATATAAAATGAAATTAAACTGAAAAAATTCACCGATCACGACGCCATTTTTTTTTTAATTAAAAAATAATAATAAAAAAAAAAAACAACAATTTTGCCGAAATTCACCGGAAGACGCTCAACGTGTATGAAATTCTCAGCAAAATTGTGTTATTCCACATTTTTAAATAGAAAAATCATATAAAATGAGGTATATCGTGTGTAAAATACATACACACTGCCATCTTGTGACAAAATTCGAATTATACATTCGAGTTGGGATCTAATGCGTTCAATTCCGAATCGCTACTCAGAAGTCGCTTTTGCGGAATTTGGAATCTTGTCGACGTCGTGACCGTTGGAAAACATTTTCGTCCTAAACCACGTACATAAATGAGAAGAAAAAGATGAAATAAATTCGATACGATAAATAAAAACTAACAAAAATCAGCCCGTTTTCCTGAGAAACGAAATCTACAAACCGTCAAACGAGGAAGAAGGAGACCAACCGTCTAGATACAAATTTAAAAATTAAAAAAAATTAATTAATTGTTAATTTAAAAAAATGACAAAAACAAAAGAAAAATGATTTTTTTTGTTTCAATTTTTCTTCGCTTTCGTTGCACAGAAATGGTAAGGCACCGTTACCACTTTTGAAAAGTTTTTTTTTTATATGATTCGATGAGTCGCTCAATGGCGCGTTTTTTTAAACAGACGGGAATTTGAAGAAACCAAACCAAAACCGACTTCGCTACATTTTTTTTTCTTTTTTGTTGTTTTCCATCGCACCGATTCTTCGTCGTCGACAAATATAAAAAAATAGAAATTGTTGTCGAAAGTCTCTCGATCCGGTTTTTTTTTTGTTTTGTTTGTTTTGTTTCTACTCAGTCTTGGATTTCTTCGTCGACGGTTGGTCGTTTTCATCATCTTCTTCATCGTCTTCTGGTCGTGTTGTTGGGGCTTCTCCGTCGTTCGTGTCTTCGGTGCCGGATTGGATTTCGTCCGGTTCGGATTTGCTCGTCGACGCTGAACTGTCTTCCCCGTTCTCCGACGTCGTTAACGTGGACGACTTCGTGTGCTCAACCTGGTGGCAAAATTTCAATTAGTTTTTTTGAAATCAAGAATTTTTTGTTACTGAATCAATTTCATCTTGCATTCTGACATTCTTGCCAGAAAGAACTACAGCCAATAGAAGACAGCCTTCGGAGCATGCGCAGTGTTTGTTCTCCGCTTTATGCTGTCAACAAACATGGCTGCACTCTAAAAGCCCACCGCACGCGCAATGCGCGATCAAATTCCATCGCGCGATCAAATTCCAACTGTTTGGTCGCGTGGCGACACGACCAACAGGCATAAAATCGCGTTGCGTAGCGACACGATTCCCATGTGAAAGCCATTGCGACGAATATGACGCAATTTCGCGTCATCGCGTCGCAACAGCTCCATGTGAAACTGGCTTAAAACGGCACATGAAGGCATTTGATGCGTTGATTTTTGCCTTGCAAATATTCTAATCGTTTGAAGTAGTGTTTATCATTTTTAAATTAAGTAAATAAAGAGGTTTGTTGCGGTTTTAGGGCTGTTCGGCTCGGTGGTGGTATTGTGTTACGATACAAACAGATTTTCTGTATAGTCCGTTCGCTTATTTCAAGATAGTTCAAAATGTCTTGTGATTGGTCGAGAAGTATTTGGACGAGGAGCATCGTACCTAAACCTAGCGTAAACAAACGTACGATATGTCAAGTGATCAGTTTTTAGACCCAACCTGTCAAAACAACAGAAATTTTAAGGCCCAATCACTGCAACTGGTCAGAAATTATTTCTTTAGGTGCCTTTGCCTGTGGCAAGCAGTCTCGACCAACGACAGGGCTTTTTGAACTATCTTGAAAAGCGAACAGACTTTAGTGTGAATCGAGTATTCAGAATTTTCTGTATTCTGTGTTCTCAATACTGTGCCATTAATTCTTGCAAATATTTTACAAATGAAAAACTTATGGCTATTTTTGTGCAAAATTTTTGTAAAATTTAGATTTCTTTTTCATTGTTTAAAATGGAAAGTGGCCAAATTGTTGCAAAATTTTTATACAATTTGTGCAATTTTTTTAGTTACCATTACAGTTGAATTTTCATTTATCATGTTTTCATTTGCGAGCCAATAAAATTGATGTTTTCATTAGTGCAATTGAACTGTCAATCAAATTTCAACAATTCAATTCTTTCAAAATTGATGGTTATTTTTCTTTTCTCATTAACTACATAATGACATTTGATGAGGCAAGTTGCCAATGTTTGCAAATTGTGATGCAATTTGTATCATCACAGCTGCAACTTGATAATAATTGCTTTTTATCCATTGATTTCCTTTGATATGTTAATTGATAATTGATATGCTATCATTTACATCACAGTTAGGATGTTTTTCACTTCAAAATGAAGTGGGGTAATTGGAGTGATGGAAATTATTTATTTATTTATTTCTCTTATTATGTCATGATTGGTGGATACATTAGGTGCATTCAATCTTGGGTTGGCAAACGAATTATTCCGTTTAGTTTATTTAAATGTAAGGATTTGTTCTCCTTGGAACAAAACATGACGTCATATAAACAGTTTATTAGCAACGAGAAAATTTAAGTTCCGTTAAAACTAACTAACCATTGTCGTAAACAGTTTATTTTGGTTTGTTTAAATTTCGTTTATAAACGGTTTTTTAACATTGAATGCACCTAATGTACGTTTAATTTATTGTTATTTTTTTTTTACCTGAGAAGCGGCAGATTTGCCATTTTTGAGTCCGTCTTCTTCTTTGCCATCTACCTCAACCGTTGGCATGAGGTTCAAAAGAGATGGGTTCAGTTCTCTAACGATGTAATGAGTCCACAACGCCATTTCCACTCTATGCGCTGTCCAGTGCCGAGATTTATCTACACAAAAATAATAAATGTCCACAAATCAAAACACAAATTAAAACATCCTAATTCACACCCCCTAATGTGCATTAACCTAACCACAAACATCATCCATCCATCCATAGATCAAAACACATTTTTCATAAAATTTCAAAAATCGGTATGAATAGTTTTCGCCTCGGTCAAATTTAAACCGTTCTAGTATGTTCTACGTTTGTTCTACTCAGTTCTAAATTTTCAGCATTCTTCTATTACTTCTACCCTTTACAATGCTATAACAATAGCTACAGCCAAATGTTATCACTGGATGGGAGCAGCAACAATCTCTAAACCAACAATGCACACAACAGTTTGTTCTGGTAGGTAGGTTCTAAGTTCATTTTACTCGGTTCTAATCTTTTGGCATTTTGAATAACATTGAAAATGTTCCGATAGGCGGAATGTTTTGATTTTAAAAATGTTAATCGTTACAAACATTTATTTAACATTAATGCAATGGAAGTTAATACTAAATCCAACATGTACAAGCTCAGATTATACCCCCCAGATGTGAATTAAATTCTGGAATTGAAATGCTGAAACCAAATAGATGGAATGGGACAATGGTGGCATTTATTGACATTTCACATTTGTAGATGGCACTGCACATGCCTAAGGGCCAGACAGTCAGTCAAACTGAGTTTGATTATCTACATCAGCGTGGAAACAGTTAAAAAATCCAAAATTTTGGCGCATAGCTTCCGACACGAAAGAATTAGCCCGAGCGAAATGTAAGATAAAATTCGGCACATATGCATTGTTCATGAAACAACACCGAAATTAGGTGTCTAAAATTGGCAAGAATATTCTTTCATTTCCCTCGGGCCTTATAGATAGAGCCAAGAAACTCAAATGTTTCTTAATAAATCAATCGTTAAAAATTTTAATCGAATCCCAAATTTGCACGTTAGGTGGCGTTAAATTTTAAAACATGAACAGACCACATTCATTGAGTCGTTCGGCCACGGTCTGTATCTGCCGAGCGAAACTGAGATATTCCTGCACGGTGTAATCGACGGAATCCACATTGGGCAAGCACATGACGCATTCGTCGGCCATGAATGGAGCGCACTCTGGTGCTGCTGCGGCCAAAATGGCTGAAAAAGATGAAAATTTATGAGAAAAATTAAGGGAAAATTAATAAGAGAATTTTGTGAGTTTTTTCTTACCGGATGCGGTTCCAGGACCGACTCCCTTGAGTGTGCACAAGGCCGGAACAGCTCGGGCCAAATTCGGTAGACGTTTGAATGCTTTGCGGGATGCTTCGGTCACGGTCAGTTGGGTGTTCATGCGGACCAGATCCGTCAAGCGAGGGCGCCATTTTCCTCTCTGTTGGGGAAATAGGGTTTGGTATTAATAAAAAGTTGAAAAGCAGTCAAATTTATGTCGGAAAATTCAAATATTGTCGAATTTATGTCGACAGCATAAAAAAATCGAATTTAGGTCGAAAAACCCCAAAAAGTAAAATTTAAGTCGAAAACTAGGCGAATTTATGTCGAAAAATTCAAAACACCGAATTTATGTCGAAAAACCCAAAAAAGTCAAATTTATGTCGAAAACATCGAAAAATCGTCGAATTTATTTCGAAAACATAAAAAAATTCATGGAATTTAGGTCGAAAAACCAAAAACTCATCAAAAACCATCGAATATATGTCGAAAAATTCAAAAACCGTCCAATTCATGTCGACAAGCATCCAATTCTCCATATTTTCCCTCCCTACACATGCAATAACTCATAATAAATCCTTAATGATGATTAGTATGGGCCATAATTACTACACACACCATGTAACAGCGCCCTCTTGTGACCAATTCCCACATCAAAAAACCCTCAAAACTTCAAAAAAAACCACAAAAACAAAAATCTCACCTTAAATTCCACTAAATCCCCGAAAATCACCAAAAATAAAAAGTGCGCATGCGCAATAAAAAAATCAATTTCCTGTTCAGTTGTTTCCCTACAAACAAAATCTCACCTTAAATCCCACTAAATCACCCAAAATCAACTTTATTCATCATCAAAAACAAAAAACACCAAAAAAAAAATTCCTAAAGTGCTCACCAGGGGTCGCGCCATTCTCATACTCCCTTTTAAAAAACCCATAGGAAAAAAAAAAGGCGGAGCGATCACCATGGAAACACGAAACTCGCTTGGCAAGACTAGAAAAATCGATCAATTCCACCTTTTTGGAAAAAAAAACAACTTGTATTTATTTATTTTCACAAACTGGGGTTAAATTCGAACCCCGAGAAGCGAATTTGATGTTTACGATCGCCGACAGGATGTTAACGACGACGGGGTTTCCAGTTGTAGACCCGACGACTCGGTCGGTTCACTCGGTTGCCATGGAAACGAAGCTGCGCGCCAAAGCCCCAGGCGAGTCGCCGAGTGCGCAGAGCGAGCGAGTGTGCGGCACCAGACCGATACTTTATCGAGTCGACCGGGTCTGAGTTTTCATCGATTTTGTGATCTGCACGCGTTGTGGAGTTGTGTAGGAGAGATTAAGCTGAGTTTCGACGTTTAGAAAAGGAAATTTGGGAGTTTTTGAGGGCGAAAACGGAAAATAAAGCGAACAAATGGAGTGGAAATGGAATAAAATGGATTTTTTTTGTCATTTGTTTTTGGGAAATGTAAAAAAAAATGTAAAAATTGGAAATAAATGGAAAATAATTTGGAAAAAATGGAAAAGTTTTGGTTTTTTGTAGTAAAAACACGAAATATATTTTTTTCACAAAATTTTCGATTTTTCACACATTTTTGGGAATAAAATGGAAAAAGTTTGGTTTTCTTGGAATAAAATGCGGGAAATGGATTTTTTTGATTTATTCTTGGGAAATGTAAAAAAAATGTAAAAATTGGAAATAAATGGAAAATAATTGAATAAAATGGAAAAGTTTGGGTTTTTTTGTAGTAAACACACGAAAGATAATATTTTTCATGTAATTTTCATGTTTTTACTTAATTTTGGAAATAGAATGGAAATAAATGGGAAATAAATTGCAAAAAAATGGAAAGCTTTTAGTTTTCACAATAAAAACACGAAAAATAACATTTTTCCATAAAATTTCCATTTTTCACTTATTTTTGGAAATAAAATGGAAAAAATTGAGAAATTGAAAATAAGTGGAAAAAACTTTTGGTTTTTTTGTAGTAAAAACACAAAAAATAATATTTTCCATATAATTTTCATATTTTTCACTAAATTTTGGAAAAAGTGGAAAAACATGGAAAATAATTCGAATAACTGGAAAAGTTTTGGTTTTTTTATAATGAAAACACGATAAACTTTTTTTTAACGTAGTTTTCATATTTTTTACTAATTTTTCGAATAAAATAGAAAATTTTGGAAAAATTGGAAAAAAATGGAAAATTTTCATTTTTAACACAATAAAAACACAAAAAACATTTTTTCACTAAAGATTTTCATACTTTTTATTAATTTTTCGAAAAAATAACGAAAAAATGGAAAAAAGTTGAAAAAAACGAAATTTTCTTTACCTCTTCACGAAAAACCATCAAAGATCCACTTTATCCTCAGTATTTCCCAAAAAAGTATTTTCCGAAGTTTTTTCGACTTTATTTTGTCAAAAACCCGAAAATCCAAAAAACTTTTTAAAAAAACGAAAATTATCTCAAAAAACCAGAAATTTTTAAAAATATTCGCAAAAACTCATCAAAAATCGATTTATTCCTCCATATTCCCATCAAAAACTTATTTTTTCACTTTATTTTGTATAAAAATGTGAAAAAAACGGCACACCCGAGCGCGCAATTCGCTTCCATTTACCACGTTCGCCTTTTATCGATTGCCCAATTTCCCCCGAGTCATTACGGGCATGGAAACGAAAAAAGAAACCAACCGAACCGACAGACCCTTCGCCAAAGATGGATTACACTTTGCACGGATTTTTCTCTCTCTAAACTACTCCTATAAAAGAAATAAAAATAAAAATAACAAAAATACGAATTTTATTTAAAAATTTAAAAATACGAATCGAACAAAAATGGCCGCCGACGACGGCTTAATCGATGAATTTACGAAGAAAAATTGATATTTTTGGGTTTTTTTGGAAAATAAAAATTATTTTGGGGTTTTTAAGAGGATGTCACGTGATTTTTTGGGGTTTTTTTGGATTTTTTTGGGGGTTTTTGTCGGAAATTTTGGTTGTCAGACGAGGTCGGGTCACGTGATGGCATCACATCGCATCTTTTCCATGCGCATTTCGACCACTTGTTGCTTGTGAATCGGTGAAGTATGAATTTGAGTCTCTTATTTACTAAACCGTGCGAGAATCGGAGATTTATTTAGGGGGGAAAAGAGGATTAAATCGAATCAAAACATGTTTTCATCGCTATTTCAACCATTTTTTTTACGTTTCATTCACATTTTTGATACAAAAAATAATAAAAAACAGGAAATTTTATCGAAAAACAGCGAATTTTGTCAGTTTTTAGTGATTTCCACGCAAAATTTTGCAAAAAAGCACAAAAAACGGAGTTGATCGCCATTTTAACACGAAAGAATGGTCCAGGCCATAGGTAAGTACTAAAAACCGAATAATTCTTTTTGCTAAATATCAAAAAAACTGTAAAAACATCAAATTTCACTTTAAACCATCGAATTGCATAGATTTTTATCAACTTTCACGGAAAAATCTACAAAAAGTTGTTCAGCCGCCAATTTAGCCGGAAAGAATCGTCCAGGCCTTACCCAAACTCTAAAAACTGAGTAATTATCTTCGTTAAATCACCAATTTTTACATTTTCCACACTTTTTCGCACAAATCCCAATAAAACACAAAATTTCACCTCAATACACCATATTACATTGATTTTTATCAATTTTAACACAAAATTCAACAAAAAAAACCCAATAATTGCTTCATTGCCATTTTAACCCCAAAGAGTTGATCAGGTCCTACCCAAAACTTTCCCCCAAACGACTCTTTTCGTTAAAACTTAAATTCCATCAAAAAATCCCCCAAAAAATTCCAAATTCCACAAAAAAGAAAACACGTAATTATTTTTCCGCCATTTTAACTCTAAAGAGTTGTTCCACCACTAACCAAAATTAACCCCCGTACAACTCTTCTCGTTAAATCCATCAAAAACCTAAAACGTTTTTTAAAAAACACCAAAAAATTGTCTAAACCTCAAAAGTTGTTTTAGTTCCTAACAAAAACTACTCCACGGACGACTCTTCTCGTTAAAATCCCCCAAAACATCAAAAAAACCAAAAAATGCAAAAAACACCAAAAAAAATCACATTAAACCCAAGAGTCGTTCAGTCCCTAGGTTCCTACCAAAAACTACTCCCCATACGACTCTTTTCATTAAAATCGCCCCAAAACATGAAAAAAATCCAAAAAAACCAAAAAAATTCAAAATAACACCAAAGAATTGTGTAAAACCCAAATCAGTCGTTCAGTTCCTACCAAAAACTACTCCCCGTACAACTCCTCTCGTCAAAATTCATCAAAAAACCCCAAAAATACACAAAAAAATTCAAAAAACACAAAAAATTGTCTAAAACTCAGAAGAGTTGTTCAGTTCCTACCAAAACAACTCCCCGTACGACTCTTCTTCTTAAAATCCCCCAAAAACATCGAAAAACCCAAAATAATCCAAAAAAACACCAAAAAATTGTCCAAAATCCAAAAATGCCATTCAGTTCCTACCAAAAACTAACCCCCGTACGACTCTTCTCGTTAAAATCCATTAAAATCTCCCAAAAACATGAAAAAAGTAAAAATTTTTACTCACCGCTAACTTCCATTTCATAACCTGTACCAATTCATCATGAGTAATATGCCTTTCTTTACGTGACTGTATCAACTTAGGCAACTCATCTTGATACCTAAAAAATAAAACAAAAACAAAATAAAATAAAATCTCAACAAAATATTAAAAAAAAAAAAAAAAAAAAAAAAAAATTACAAAAATCGCCACCAGGGGAAACCAGATCGCGCGTTAATTGCCCATTAAAAGACGTCAAAATCACACAAACACCAACTCACGTGTTTATTTCAAACAATCCAAACGCACAAAACCAAAAAAAATGTCTAAAAAGTCTAAAATTTGGTCGGAAAATTAAAAAATAGGCCTTAAAAAAACTCCGTCTGGCGTCTTTTTGTAACAACAACCCTCGCGACTCGACACAAAAGAACTCGCCCGATATTTTCACTTTGCCAGAAAAAGAAAGAAGCAACGCAGCGTCGCGCTCGCTCGCGCTTCCTGTCAGTCACTATTGATTGCCACGTGACATGCGCTTCAATTAATATCGGCGCCAAATGTTTGAAAATCGGACGATGAAAATTTTTTTCTCTTTTTCATTTTGCTTCGCACAAAGCCGAAGGTTCAACGTCCGGCTGGCTGACGCTCGCGTCTCTCTCTCTCATGCGTTCACTTACCATGAGTCTAGTTTCAGCAGTTCTTCCGGTTTTTTCTTTTTCTGTTGCGCCTTTAACCGCACGGCGTCTTTGTACACGGTTAGGATGTATTTCCATTCCTGTGGCGTGCCACAAGTGAAGAAAGTTCGGCTGTCTGTCTTACACTCAGCAGCCATCGCCGAAAACGCTTATCGATGACTCGAAGGATCGTCCATAGAGGGCGCAGTGGCAAAAATAAACCTTTGTTCGTGAGAAAGACGTCATTTCCGGTTTGAAAATCAACATTAAAATAAAAAAATAAAGAAATTAGACTGTTTTGTATCGTTTTTTATTAAAATTTGCACGTTTATGAGTCGAAAAATGACGAAAATCAGTTTTTTGACGACGATGATTCTTAAAATCACCTACAGAGATCGCGGCGCTCGAATAAAATCCGATAAAATGTGGCATTTTGTGAGATTTTGGCGGATTTTGGGCTCAAAATTCGTGTTAAAATTAGATTTTTGGAGATTTTCAGAGATTTAAAAATTTTTTTTTAGGGTTTTTTGGATTTTAAAAAGATTTTATAGTTAAAGATTTTGGATTTTCATTGATTTTCATTGATTCTGGAATCCCGTCGCTGAGATTTTCGTCAACAAACCCTTGTTTTCATCCAAAAACCTCACTTCCGATTGGAATATCGATATAAAATTATCTATTTTATTAATATAAACCATTTTATTCATTTCAAAACAAAATTTACACCTTTACAACTCTAAAAACACGTAAAAAACACACTTCTCCTCATCTCTATCGAAGAATCCTCAGGAAGCATTCATGTTTTATAACTCGCCTTTCCATTGGTCAAACTTCCACCATTACATCATAATCAACCAATCACGTTGCTCCTATCCCAACACCCGGTTTAAAACTGACACCGAACCACCTGTCAAGTATTTTAACGATGGAAAACGTCGATTTTTCTAAAGGTATCGCCTCAAAAACCTAAATTTCACCCGATAAAACCAATTTTCCTCATTTCAGCCAGTCTATCTCTCGCCAATTACCTAATCCTGAAGCTAAAATTACCCGTACAACGCCTACAATCGATACACGAAATCACTTCGACTCTCTACGTACACCTGGTGGCCGCTGCGTGCAACTCGTGGCCAAACGGTAAAATCATCAGAAAAAAATCAAAAATATTAAAAAAATTGATTTATTAATTAAAAAATTCATAAAATTCCAGATGCTGTTGAATATCCGCGTACAATAAGCGATGATTTGTATAATATACGTCTCGTTTTGAATTTATTCGAGAAAAATTGTCTACATCGGACATTGCCGCACATAAATGCGGAAAATCTCATTTCATACGACGCCATTACTGTTTATAATTTATTAGAAGTGTTTCATCGATATTTTCAGTTGTTTACTAGTAATTTTTGTGATTTTTTAAGGATTTTTTGATATTTTTATCGAATTTTTTCACAGATTCGTCACCAAAATGTCGAAAAATGGAGGAAATGATACACAAATGTCCGATTATCGACTTACAGAGTCCGTCAACGGGTTATCCATCGTCTGATGAGATTTTAGAACAGAGTTTGAGTGTGTCTTTAGATGAATTGAGGTTTAATGTAGTTGAAAATAACGAAATTCATCGAAAGAGACATAAAGAATCGCAAAAATGGAAGGAATATTTCGGTATTTTCATCAAAAATCGATTTTTTTATCGATTTTATATGGATTTTTTTGGTTTTTTACAGTCAGAGCAGCGAAAACTTACGGTTATGGAGTTTCCGGACTCACAAAAACCCGGAAAATTGACGAATTTCGTCCGGAAAATGTAAAAAACGGATGTGAGCTGGTTGATTATATAAAAAAAGAACTTCCAGCGATGAATATATCGAAAAAAATGGAGGAAAATGTGAGAAATGATTATAGAAAGAGACTAAAAGGATTGAATTATCCATCGATGAAGCCAAAGGATGAAATTTCTGAATATATACAAAGTGGTGTGACGAAACACGAAAAACTCCGGAATTTTTATTTGACGCAAGGTGCAGCGAGAGAGCGAAAGGTTGAAATGAATGAGAATAAAAATTGGAGATTTTGAGTTTTTGAGTGATAAAAATGTAAATTTCAGTTGGTGATCGATGAAAGAAAAGGAAAATATCAAAGAATTAAAAATGAGTTGACGGACGAAAGGATTATTCGTTGTAATGTAAAGAAATTGAGAGAAGAAATGGATTACAGGATGAAATCGAGGCAATTGTCGAGACGAAACATCGATGAAAATGTAAATGAATGAGATATGGACTGCGCGGTGGTGCAGAATAACGCTGAAATTCCTAATGCCGAATCGGAATATAGTGGAACCAGCTTACAAAGTCATTTTTGAGACCGGGAAAAAATTGACATAATATCTAAACCCGCATATAACGTCATTGTGACTCTATAAGTTGGTTTCGGGCAGGGGAACTGACAATGGGAAAATAATAAGATTTGGGATTTTGTAAAGATTTTAAAAGATTTATAAAGATTTTTGGGTTGGATTTTGGCTCAAAATTTACAAGATTTTTGAAGATTTTTTGGGAATCGTTAGGATTTCTTAAGATTTGTGGGATTTATTGAGATTTTCATGGATTTTTGGAGGCCGTCAACGAAATTTTCTTGAATGTCAGACCCCTAGGTTTCACATGCCTTCTTTATTTTTCTGTAATATTTTTTCGTTTTGACATTATAATCGACTTCCGGTGCTTGAAGAAACCAAAATTTTATGTCATTATAAGCGGGTTGACATTATAACCGGGTAATTTTAGCACTATTTTAGAAGGACTTTGGCCGGGAAAAATAAAGTGACGTTATAAGCTGGTTGATGTTCTAACCGAGGCTGTTGTAAGTGGGTTCCACTGTAATGTCGAAAACTGGTTAGGAATAACGCCGAAACGGAATAAAGGCAAATATGACAGAAAAAAAAATCGTGGTTTTGCAAATAAAATTCTTCAAAATTTTTCGCCTTTATTCTGTTTCGGTGTTATTCCACATTTTTTTTCGACTTTATTCTGATTCAGCGTTATTCTAGCGCCTCACAAAGTTTTATCGACCAAGTACTTTGACATGAAAGTTCGATTAATTATGCATCTTGTATCTACAAACAAGATTTAGAGTCTATACAAATCTTGGTAGGAAATGGAAAATGTTGGAACTAGTTATAAAAGCAAGAAAACCAAAAGATAAAATAAATTTTCAGTTCCGAACCAATTCAGACATTTTGAAATTTCAATTTTGAAGCCTCAATTTGGATTTTTCTGTGAAATATTACAAATTTTCATTGAATTTACATGAAATTTCATAGAAAAAAATTCCAATCTTTTTTTTTCAGAGACTTTTGACAAATTTTGTCCATTTCCAGTCCAATTTTGGTGAAATATGAGTAAAAAATTTTCCTAATTTCCACCAAATATTAACAAATTTTGATCATTTCCGGTTGAAATTTGTTTTAAAAACTTATTTTTGTTTTTAGTTATTTACAGACGTCTACACCGAAGGCATAAAATGCGAAAAATCGAAATATTTCGACGAAACGAAGCGAAAAACGGAAAAAATGGCGGAAAAGGAGAAAACTGCGATGAAAAAATTAATTTCCCGAATAAATAATTACCAAACATTACTCGACGTGAGTCTTGTGTTAAATACAAACGTTTTTATTATTAAATTTACAATTTTTGAATTTTTTTTGGTCTTTTATAGATCGACGATTCGCATTTTCGACGAGTCGATGTGGAGCGAATTAAAAGTGACTTGTGGAAAGCCAAATATGACGTAACTGGTGCACGATATTCTTAAATGTGACGTCATCGATCAACCTGAACATCCTCGACAGCCGCAATGAACACATTCAACGATTTTTCCCTGTAAAATTTGAATTTTTGATTAATAAATGTAAAAAAAAAAATCGATTTTTTAGGTTTTCACGTGATAATTTTTTGAAGATCGATGTTTATTTCGATATTTATCGATGTTTTATAAGAGTTTTGATAATTTTTCGAGGTTTTTACTCGTTTTTTTGTGAAATAATTAAAATATTGGGAGAAATATCGGTTGAATATCGTAATTTTCTACACATTTTTATCGATATTTGTGATTTAGTTTAATAAGTTGTGTTTGAAACAACGAAAATCGATAAATATCGGTAAAAGTCTGTTGAATTTTATCATTTTTGTCAAATTTCGTTGTTTAATTGAGAAAATGGGGAAAAATCGTGTATAAAACACCGAAAATATTTTAAAAAACCAGCAAAATTGTATCAAAATTTGTCGAATGTAATCATTTTTCATCGAATTTTACGATTTTTACTTAATTTCGAAATTTAATTCAAAAATTTGATCATAATTGTGTATATAAAACAATAAAATTCGGACATAATTGTGTATAAAGCAATAAAAGTCGGTAATATTCGTGTATAAAACACCAAATTTCATTAAAAATCATCAATAAAACACCAAAAATCATCAAATTCGGCGAAATTCGCGTATAAAATCTGTCAAATTTGATCATTTTTATCGATTTTTACTTAATTTCGTCTTTTAATTTTATAAAAAGGAGAAAAATCGTTCATAAAACAACGAAATTCAGTCAAATTCGTGCATAAAACAACGAAATTCATTAAAAATCATCAACAAATCAACCAAATTTGATCAAATTCGTGTATAAACCACCAAAACTCATCGAAATTCATTCAAACAAACATCACGTGACCCCTTCCCGCCCAAAAACCCATCACACACCTCTTCCAATTTACTTTTCGGAACCCTACAGATACAATTCGTCCCAAAATTCGTATCCCTCGTCTGAATACACTGTAAACAACACAAATTCTCGTATCCTTGCTTCTTCCACTTCGCGATCAAATTTTTATCCGCAATCGCTTCTTTGATACAATAGTCGTAAAGTTCTATAAAAAAAAAAAATCAAAAAATTAATTTATTAATTAAAAAACACAACTTAACCATTTTTTAACCAATTTTTAACCTCTACTAATCGCTTTTCTTCGATAAAACAAATCGTAAATGTATCTTGATCGTTGATGATGTATTTTAAAAATCGGCCACAAGGTTTCGACGCGACGTTTTCCTTCGTGTGGATCGGCTTGAGCTGTTTTTTGACGGAAAAAATAAAAATTAAATTAAAAAACTTGAATTTTTAATTAAAAATGAGTGTTTTTGAGTGTTTTATGCGTTAGTGTTATTTTTTTTTTCGTGTTATTTTTACCTTCGCGCATTTTTTCTTCCAATTCGTCCAATGTTGGTTCTATTAATTCCCAGCCGTCGGGCGGAGTCGTTTTACTTCTGCGAACTTTTGGCATTTTCGGGGTTTGTGGTGATTTTCGGGGTGATATTTGAGGAATTAAGAGAGAAAGGTTGATATAGACAACGCAGTTTTTGTAAAGAGTTGGTAGAGTGACGTCTGGTGAGGGAATTTGGAAAACGGCGCTGCTGTTTGGGAAAATTAGAGCAAATAAATCGATATTTTTGGGGATTTTGTTGATATTTCGGGAGTTTTTTTTGTTTTTTGAAGAAGTTTTGTCAGATGTTTGTTATTTTGTACGAGATTTTGTTGTTTTTTAAACGATTTTTCTTTTCTTCGGTTTTTTAAGAATCGATATTAATCAAAATTGGAGATAAATTAGTGAAAATATTCAAATAAATCGATATTTCGTAAGTTTCGATGGATTATCCTTGTTTCCTGTACAATTTTTATCCAATTTCGTCATTTTGTACAAGATATTTCCTTGTTTTTTCAAATTTGTTTTATTTTTATTAATCAATAAAATTAAAAATCAAAGCCCAATTTTTTCCTCCGTCTAAAAAGTCGGATAAAATTGAGTAAAAAACTAACTTCGGTGTCCGGTCAAATTTGACCTGACGTTAGATACTACGTATTATAGCAAAATCAGGAAGCTAAGTATCAGGAAATTATTGTATGTTGACTTTGATTTTCAGGAATTTACACACCCAGACTGGTTTTAGTCGATTACTCAATAAATTTAAATCGATATTTAATCGCCTAGAAAAATTAAATAAAAATATTAAGTTTTTTTAAAATTGATTTTTGAAACTGGGTCAATAATTTTGAAACACCCTGTACTATTATTAGTTAAAATGAAATTTTAATCAGTCCTAGAAAAGTCCGGTTTGTGACAGTTAATTAAAAAATTGTTGTAAATTGGTTCAAATATTCAAAATTACATATTTTTCTTTTTTTCTTTATTTATTTATTTATTTATTTTGAAATACATTTCTTTCAAAGCTTCTTAGCCCCAGTTATCAGCACCACCACCACCCCATTCGTTGGCGGGCGCTTGCGGCACCACAGCCACTGGTGCTGGCGGATTCGACGCTGCAGCCCAATCTTCCGTCGGTTGGTTTGCCCACTCGTCCGCCGACTGAGGGAATGGAGTCATCCCGGAAATCGGTGCCGGTACCGGTTCAGCCGACCACTAAAAAATATTTCAAAAAAAAATTAATTCCAAATTTCACCACCGTCGCAAACATATTAATTTATAAATCAACACCAAACACATTGGCGCCTTTATTTATATTGGTCAAAATTTAAAAAATGGGGAAAAAAATCTATAGAAATCAACGGAAAACGGCAATTACTGTTGATTTCACCTTGAAAATCAACGATTAATCGATGGAAATCTGTAGAAAATCGACAAATATCAATGGAAAACTACAAAAATCGATAGAAATTAATGGAAAACTACAATTTCAGTCTAACTACTCTCGATTTCAATCGATTTTTCCTTAAAAAGTCGTTTCAATTTCTTAAATTTCGACCAATTTGTTTAAAATATCGTGATAAATCGATGGAAATCTGTAGAAAATCTATAGAAATCGAAGGAAAATAGTAATATCTGTCGATTTAACCTTGAAAATCGAGGATTAGTCGATAGAAATCCGTAGAAAATCGACGAAAATATCAACAGAAAACTACAAAAATCGATATAAATAAATAGAAAACTACAATAACGATCTAACTACTCCGATTCAATCGATTTTCCTGAAAAATTGGTGTCAATTTCTTAAAATTCGACCAAAAAATCGATGGAATTGTGTCGAAAATCGAAGTAAAACAGCGATTTCTGTCGATTTAACCTTTTAAAATCGATGGATATCGATAGAAATCGAAGGAAAACCACGAAAATCGATAGAAAACTACAATTTCCATCTAACTACTCCCGATATCAATCGATTTTCCTTAAAAATTCCTTTCAATTTGACCAAAAAATCGCTTTTTTTTTCAAATTTCTCCAAATTAAATTACATCAGTAACAGTTGGTTCGGCAGCTGGCATCTCCGCTTGATTCCAATGCTCCGATTGGCCGAAATCCGCGGGTTCCTTGAGCGCTTTATCAGCTGCGGCGGCTTCTTCCTTTTCGGCTTCTTCGGGATCTCGATAGAAGAAAAGATCGACCATCACGTCCCATTTGATTTCTCGACTGATGGATCCGCGCAGGCGCAGAACTTCGCGGGCAAGGAGCCACCACATGAGTCCGATAGAGTGCGCTCCTTTGTTGTTACATGGGATCGCGATATCGACGTATCCGAGTGGAGAATCGGTGTTGCAGAAGGCGATTACTGGGATGTTGACGTATGAAGCTTCGGTTACGGGTTGGTGGTCTTGACGGGGGTCAGTGACGACCAGTAGACGGGGTTCACGAAATGCAGCCTGGTTGGTGATGGAAAAAAATAAGAAATTAATATTTTGTTCAAAATAATTTTTATTTTTGGGGTTTGATTTTGGTTGAAATTGACTTTTTTTTGTTGGATTTTTGGATAAAATAGATTTTTTCTATCGAGTTTAGCTGGAAATCGATTTTTTTCATAAAAATTCAATGAAATTTGATAGTGTAAATTGAATTTTTAAATAAAACCGTTTTTTTTTGCCATTAAATTTTAGTTAAAATGGATTTTATTCATGGAATTTTTGAATAAAATCGATTTATTTAGTACCGTATTGGATGTTTTTTATTTTAAATTTTTTTACACAAACTATTCAAAATTTTAAAGAAATCAGGTAAAATTTTGTGTTTGTCAAATTTTTATTTTCTTAAAAAAATAAATTAAAATTTAATTAAAATGATGTGTGGAGATAAATTTTAGAATCTTTTTGAAGTAAAGTTTAAATTTTCATCAAATTTCTACACAAAACTCAATTTTCAATCAAATTTTAGAAATTTCTTGACGTAAAAGTGAAACTTTGATGAATTTTTGGTCAAATTTCAACACCAAAACCCAATTTTGAATCAAATTTCGTTAACAACTTCAAAAATTCGACGAAAATCAAGCTTTTTACCGTTGATTTTCACAATTTTTGACCAAAAAAACAGAAATTCCCATCAATTTTCACTCAAAATTCCAACATCAATCACTAAAAAACTTCAAATCTCTAAATTTTTGAATAATTTTGACGTAAAACCGAAATTTTAATCAATTCTCATCTCCAAAAAAACAATTTTTACCAAATTTCACTAAAAAACATCAAAAATTTGACAAAAACCGCCAAATTTCTCAAAAAATCCACCTGAATCTGATTAGTAAAAGTCCCCGGAGTAAATCTCCCAGCAATCGGTGTCGACCCCGTATACTGAGCAAACTTCAACACAGCACGTTGTCCATACGGCCGCGACGAAATCACACAAATATCAGCCGGATTTTCGATCGCAACGATCGCTCGCGCCGCCAACAACAACTTTTCCCATGTTTTCCTCAAATTCAAAATATGAACACCTAAAAAAAAAATAAATTTCATTAAAAATCACAAAATTTCATCAAATTTTCTCATTTTTTAACATTACCGTCCGTTTTTCTTTTAAAAACGTATTGGAGCATTTGAAAATCAACATTTTGAGTTCCTATGTGCGTACTACACGCCAGGAATCTACTAACATCGTCGTCTTTAAGCACGAGTGCGTCTAAACTTCCCGACATCTTTTATGAGTGAACACGTGGACCGGTTTTGCTTTTCTCGACCTGTTTTTAGACAAAAATAAAGTCAATCGGATGTTAAAAATGTTGTAGATGGATGGAGAATTGTTTATTTGATGGGAAAATTTGAATTTTTTGGGTTTTTTTTGGGTTTTTTTGGGTACTTACTTTATATTGAAAAGTTTTGGAGACCTCGGTAAAAGGAAGTGACCGAGTTGGATGATGGGTAATGGCGGGGATCGAGATTTTAAAGATTTTAATCCCGCATCTGTTTTTGTTTATTTTTTTCGATGGAATATGGTGATTTTTAATAAATTTTAGTTTTAAATATCAGTTTTTTAATTTTTTGATGATTTTTATTAGATTATTCAAAATATTATCTATCGACAGACCGATACTTTGTTGAAAAAAGTCTGCGGGAAGTTACTGCGCATGATCGGCTCGGATCGATGAATAAAAACATTTTAAATAGAAAATAAAATTATGAATTATATTTTTAAAAGTGTTTTTAGAAATGTTTATATAAGTTTTAAGAATTTTAATGATAAAAGTTAACGTTTTGTTCTTCAATCAACTTTAAAATTAAATTTAAAA
>JAQFZO010000466.1:0-24583 GCA_034695885.1 Geophilus flavus
AATCATTTAAAAATTGTTCGGAAGGCTGGAAGTCAATTGGTAATCATCTAAAAATCGTTCAGAAGTGGCTGAAAACCTCTTGAAAATTGTCAAACAGTATTTGAAGAATGGTGTAGAAACAATAAAAATTGGGGGGTATAAAAATGGGGTAAAATCTGGGTTTTTTGGGAGTGTAAATTAGGGGTAGGAAAAACTTATTTTCATGGGAAGAAGCAGGTATGGGAAAATTCAGGGTTTTTTGGGGGGTCGAATAATTTATCCCCATACAATAGTTGACCACACGACCTAATTGGGCAAGTGAAATCATATGATGTCGATGAATTTGCTTTAATATAGATTTCACTTTAATATGGATTTATCACTCGTGATTAACTCCTCAGTAGTTAGTTAATTCCAGAACATGTTAAATTTTGGTGTCGGCCACAAGACCTAAAATCTGGTTCTAGATTAAATCAAACTCCCAATTCTTTTGAAATTGGGATTTGCATTTTTGGTAAACCAAATTTCCGATGACTCTTCCCGTTCGGTGGAGTCGTGGGATATCGAGCCGACCATTGACGTTAACTCTCCACTTTGAGGATCCAGGCTACACAAACTAGGGTAAGAATTGATTTTAAATAGCTTAAAAGTTAACTAGTGTAGATTTTATCTCCGTAATGGTTTTACATTGCATTTTCCAGGATCACCATGGTGGTAGAGTCTAAATACTGGATTCCTAAACATTAATTTAGTACTTCGTATTTGGTTTTAGGAATTGCATTCTCAAAAAATCGTTAACTCCCTAATAGTGTGTTGACTTTGCTCATCCCTTCTGAAATTGATTTTCATAATTGTTGGTAAAAACTAAAGAGTAAGGCGCAGTTGTGTTTTATCATCAGTCATCCCTTTCAGAGTGATTACACTTTTCTAGCAATTGACTTCCTTTATTTCTTTTATTTACTTTTAGTAAATGGTCTGCAACTAATTCATTTCTGAATTAGGATCTTTTTATTACTAGAGTTTCCAGGAGTATTCTGTTTGCACTAGGTGTATACCTGTACACATTCTTGAATTTTGTAGTTGAGATAGGTCAATTTTACATACAGGGTGTTTACTTTAAGACAAACCAGTCAATTTTCTAGAAAACCATTCATTATATCCAAAAACCAAACAGGCTAGCCTGTAGCAAAATATGGATGCCAAATCCAATAGCGTCAACAAGTTTTATGATGGCTACATATAGGAAAGGTAGTGGGGCAATTCTAAAAATGTTTTCCAAAATTACATTTGACTTTTATAAACGGCCTTTCAAACCGTAAACAGAACTATACAATTCAAGTTATTTGGCTGTTAACGTTGAAAATGAACATCCTGTATGTAATACAGAGTAATTGGTGGGCCATGCTATTACAAAAGCTAATTAAAAATCCTATCAACATTTTTAATCATTTTAAAATATATCTGCCGTTGGCATATTCATCATAAGGAAGCCCCTGGGGGAGTACAGACAAATGTATTCTTTTTATCCTAGTTTTAAACCTAGTTTTGAAACTTAAAGCAAAAATCTCGACAAAATTCATCAATACATTCTACAGCAACTCCCCATCTGGTGGGAACTATTGACATTAATCACTTTGAGGTTCGGTTACGATCAGATCAGTAGATTAGAAATCTAATCTACTAATTGTGGTTCGGTCAACAAACAATTTCATTCCATTGATTCACACACGGATGTAACACTCAAGAGTGTTCCCATTACCACCACCAGGGGCAAATCAGTATAAAAAATAAAAATGCAAATTCTATCTATTTTTTTCCTTATATTAATATATAATTAATTAATTATATATACAAAACTTCACTCACCCTTTGTAAATAATAATTTCTCTCAACCCAGGAGTTTTGTCAGTAACGTTCATACTAGTCACTACAATCCCATACGTAGCTACAAACAAAAACAATAAATAACATTAGTAAATCTAAAATCAATCCCAAAAAAACTAGAACACTCACTTGAACTATTCTGATCTAAATAAACTTCCATTTCGAGTGGAGTTCCTGGTTGCACATTCATTTGCGTATCGATGTAATTCCCATTCTGCCTCACTCCCACATTAAGCTCCGGAAAAGCGCCGTTACCTATCACGGTTTCCGTGATGGTAATATCACTAATTGAAAAAAAAAATAGAAAAACATAAAGAATTAATATCGTTACATTAAAATCTCATTCCATCTACGTTAAAAACCCTTACTCAGGCTCGACAAATCCTTCCGGAAGCACATCTCTTCTCTGCCTATTCATTTGCAACAAATTCCTTCCATGAATTTCACATTTAACTCGGAATTTATCCTTAATAGTTTTATTCACTTCGACCACAATTTTGTTGTAAAATATCTTGCGACCCTATAAAACAAAGGCAAATATAACAGTTAAACACTATTTAAACACTCATAAAAGAATTTCCAACCCTTTTTATTGCCTTAACACACTCTTATTTACTTTTTTTCTTCCAAACTGCACCTTTACATTAAAATTCAAATGTTTATTGTCATCAATTATCTACTTTCCCCTCCATACTTGGGTCATGTCAACATTTAAGACCTTATATGTTTGCCATGCAGGAAAAAAAAATTCCATAAAGGCCAATGAACTGACATAACGCTTTCTTTCAATCTCGATTTTAAGTTTTCAACTCAAGCATCGGATATCCTTATTAGGCGACGATTCGGTGGAAATTAAGATAAGAAAACATACCTTTAAATCTTTAACTCGGGTCGTTCCGCAAGTGAATATATCTTCGAGTGAGAGATGGAAAATTGCTTTTGATCCTTCCATTATTGGTTTGCAATCTTGGGAATGGAAAATGAAAAATTTATTACTTTTAATTGATTTTTAACGTGGAATTTTTCGAATTTTATACCTGGATAACCCTTTAATTTATCGATGTACACTTCCGCTTTGTTGTCTGGTAGGTTCACGGTGACTGTCATTTCTTTTGCAGTACAGAAAACTTTGTTTTCGACTGTAAATAGATGAAATAAAATACAAATGTAGTAGTTTACTGTAAGGTTTAAGGCCCCCAGCAGCTGTTAAGGTCACATGGGACCTGACAAAATACAATAAACATCAAAACTCGGACATAAAATTACAAATACCATTTTTTAACACAATCTTAAAAACTTTAGTGGGATTTCGACATTCGTGATGGTTTTTGTTTGTGAAAAATCTTGCGAAAGTTGCATTTGCAAATATTTGGGCTAGGAAATCGGGGAATTAAGAGGGAGTGTCATCTGTTTTTTTGCATTCCTTAGTTAGATGGAGCAGTTTTCCCCTAAATTTCTTAGTAGAGAGTTCGATGGAGTCAAATTTGTATAATTTATAACGTATACTCTATGGGCAAGTAAGTCTATACCCATCATTAAATTAAAGTGCAATAATAGTTTTTGTGGTACTTCAAAATCAATCATTTAGAAGTTTAAACGGCTCTTCAAGAACTAAATTTTTTAAAAAATGAAATATTTACTGGGCTCTGCAGCTTGTAAACAATGGATCTCTGGAAACGGTGTATGGTTTGGCCAATGCCATAGGGGATACGGGATAAATTAAATTTGGCATGATCAATTTCAATTACATATAAAGTTATAATGGAGAGTTTGTGCAAGCCTAACTTTATAGCAACTTATAAACTTAACCATAAACTTGTGACTTATGGCCGTATAAGTTTATAAGTTGCTATAAGTAAGTCTTGCACAAACTCCCTAAACTAATTTTTATACGTTCATATGTGACTAAAATAAAATACGTATCAGAATATTTTAAAATTTTATCAATTTGAGAACAGAAAATTAAAAAAAAAAAATTTGCGACAACTCAAATTGATAAAAATAAAAAATTTAGATGAACTCGCGAATACTGTATGCGAGTCAGGATGTCGCGAGTATGTAAAGCATACATAAATCTTTAAAAAAAAATATTGAGATCTTATTGGAGATCAAAGACCTAGATTCGATCGAAAGGAAAAATGAATTCATTCATCTGTCAAACGGTCCACCCATTGACTTTATCCGACTTGAAAAATTAAGACAATCCCAACACCCACGTTAGTTTAAAGAACAAAGACGTAGAGGCGATTAAATTGGGTTGTAGTGTGATAAATCTTTATTTAAAGTAGAGCATCGAGACAAAAATCTCGTTCTGATGCTCCACATTCGGCCAAAACCAAAAACCCAAGCAAATTGCGTCGTAAATCGAATCTGACTGTGACGTCTCAAAGTTGAAAAAAACCGTTATCTAAATTGTTTATAGTGAATGAGTCGTAAAGTGAAACAGTTTTTTTTTTCTCCTCAAAACTAAAAACTAGAAAAATCTTTCAACCTTAAAGGCACGCGTGTTGAAAGCCGTTAAATGACTGGGGAGAAAATAGGGAAATTAAGTAAAACTTAATGAACGCAGTCAAGGAGGAAGCAAGGGCACTGGTCTCTCCTTAGATTTATTTTTTTCCTCCTTTACATGGTCAATTTAAACCAGAAGGTCACAAGGATGATTTAAACTTGTCTCGATTTTTTCCCCTCCCGCCTGTCTTTAAAAGACATTTTACGGATGTGCCAATTAAAAGTTGGAAAAAATTAACGCCAGGAGTAATTGTCAGGGAGTGGCTAGTTATTTACTAAAAACAATCAAAATAAGCTATTTAAATACCTATTTAAGAAAAAAATCCATTATATTTATTATTTACCAAAAACAATGAAATATTTATTTATATTTTTAAAATTTCGTCACACAATTTCAAATAATTTGATTACAATGTCGTGTAACATGCATTTTTAAGTTTCATGAGTAATGTCATTCCTATTAGACCTTAGAAAAGATTTATGCTGTGAAAAACTACGTTTCTAGTCACGAGATGTGATTGGGGCAAAAGTGAACGATGCAACTTTTGCTAGGTTTAATTCGTCTAACGATTCATTATTATCTCCTGCTAAAATATTTCTGATCTTGCACATGTATTTCCATCAGTCACTACTTTTATTCACGGAAATTTAGTTAAAATTAGATATTGGAGGCCCAAAAACCCCGAAATATTTGTTTATGAACAAAGCAGGCCAAATATTTACTAACGTCTAAAATATTTATTTATATTTAAAATAAAAACCATCTAAATAGGGTTTACAGTAGGAGATTAGACTATTTCTGTACACATTTCAGTCAGTATTTTATGGCAAGAAAAAAATATTTATTTAAATAACTATTCTCTCCCTAGTAATTATTATTATATTTTGCCTAGTTGGCTTGCATTGCTTTGATGTTATTAATTATCATGAAGTTAACTGGGGCAAAGGAGTAGAGTCGTGATCTCATACTTAAACCTTTTTATATTGCATTTGAATTACGTGTTTTGTTGTAGTGGAAAGATGAAAGATGTCTTGTTTTTTTTGGTGGTGGTGGTTGTTGTTGTTGAGGTAGGACGATGTTGATGGATGAGTTTGAAAAATTAGGGATGCAAATCAAATTAATGATGCGGTGAGAGTGACTTGATTTTGTTTTGAAATTTCACTGGTTCAGTGAGTCGATGGGAAGGCCAGCTGCTAGTAATGAAATAATTGCTAGATGACCTTTTAATAACGAGCGTGGTGTTGTGATGGAAAGCCCATGTTGTTAGAGGTGGGATATATATTATTTTGGTTTATAATATTTGTATTTTTGCTGTTATTTGAAATTTAGCCAGTTTGTGGTGGTGTTTTATTAAAATAAACGTCAACCACCGTCCTGTGAAAGATAGTTAGTCAAAACAGAAATGTTTTTGCCTAATCTACTGGTGTGCAGGCAACATAAATGTCCATTTTTATGCTTAAGAACACCTGACATAAATTTTAGCGTAATTTACTTTCTGAAATATGTGACATTATCACATGATAATTCATGCTCATACTACTACTTACAAAACACCTAATGTGCAGCAGTAGTAAGATTTTCTTTAAAACTGGTCGAACCTTGATATAGTGAATTCGTTTATAATGAATTCCTCGATATAAAGAATTTTTTATTTTTTATTTTATTGGTTGAATTGATGCTGTACAGTTGTAATGTAAACTTAATTCCCTATATTCTGTGCAGTATAACGTAGGTAGGTAAGATGTAATGTTTCAACAACTACTAAGGCCATATGGGACCTGACAAACGACAAAACTATCAATTATAATTACAAATTGCTATTTTTACACAATCCTATTAAAATCAAATTAATTTTTAACTCAACTAATATGGCTCCATTAGCACCTGTATGACGAACTCATAGAGTTCATTATACTTGTTCAACCTGCATTTCGTCATACAGGATTTACAAACCATTCAGTTTTTTAGAACCGTTCACTATATCCAAAAACCAAGCAGACTAGCCTATATTCACTTGAAAAGGTCTTTGAAATTTTGGACCTTTTTGTAACCATGACTGTACTAATTTTTAGACTTTTTTATACCTTTATTTTAAATTTCACTTAACTCTTAAGAGTTGCAAAGTATGCGTCAACAAATTTTATGATAGACGTGCAACGATGCACTTTTCATTTACTAACTTGTTAACGGGCCAAATCAGAGCTAAGCTAAAGATCAAATTAAAAAGTTGTAGAGCAACCAAAGTTACTCTAAAAAACATTATTTGTCAATAGAAATTTTCAAACAATAACTCAGAAAACAATAAGCACGAGTGGTACAATGAAATTATTTATTTCATAAATTGGAAATGAAAAGTGCATTGTTGCATGCCTGACATAAAATTTGTTGATGATATTGGATTCATCATCCATACTTTGCTACAGGCTATAGTCTGCTTGGTTTTTGGATATATTGAACAGATTTCTAGAAAATTGTCGTCAAATAATATTGTACACACATACAATGATGTCATATTTGACAGTTTGTGCAGCCATTTTCTTATGCATTGCTAATAACACCGCAATCAGCTTAATGTATAACAAAATGCTCTCTAATGAATACTCCATTAATAAATAAGTGTTTTGGCTACATATCAAAATCTGTTAACTCAAGGGTGTTGCCTACATTAAACATTTTGTCTCGGACCTTATACAGTAGTCCAAATCACCAACTGCTGCTATGCAACCCCATATATAGAGAAAAATGATGTAATATAATTAGCCATTCAGTCCACATCCATCGAGATAAACATCAAACGACATGACATGCAAAATTCAGTTACGTCTTCCACATTTGGATAATTTCATCAATACAACTCGGAAGTGAGTCAAACAGGGTTGGGCATGCGAGCAATCAATTTACAAGTGACAACTTTCAACACTTATTTTTTTTATTATCATTATTCCAACACATCAAACATTTCATCCAATTAAATTTAACCCAATTTAAAACCACGTGCAAAAGCTGTCATAAAACGGCACACTGCAGGAATCCTTGAGATTCCAAATTGTTGGCATTATCAGTTACTGTGCAAAGACACGGTGAAACGTGGAGTTTCATTCATTAGTGGGGATTAAATAGAAAGTGCACGGAGCGTAAAACAACCTTTAGGTTATATTTGCTAAGTAATTAGTCAATAAACAAGCTCATCCTTTCTTCATTTTTTTTTTTTAACTTTCACTCGATTCTCGTGGCACTGACCTCGAGTTTTCCAATCGTTTTGCTGGTAACAAGAGTTAGTTCGTGCGTGGCATTTCAATTTCTTGCATAATCAAATTAAAATCTACTCAATCATTCCTTTTTTCCTTCATTTTCCCCTCTTTTTTATTTCTTTCTTCCAATTTTCTACACTTTTTCTTTTTTCCTTTCATTGTAGTTCCTTGGGAAACTTTTGGAAAACGCCCACACTTATTTTTCCCCGTCTAAAAATTATATTTTTGTTTCTTTCTATTTTCTCACAGAGTAATTTAATGTAATCAAAGGGGTAATGCGGTCAGTAGAAATGAGATTCATTTCTCTAGAGAAGAAATGACATTTTTTACACATTTTTCTCATTAAATGATGGGAATATGAGAGAAAAAATGATGAAATAAACATAAAATGTCGCATAAATGTGTGGTTTTTATTATTTTGTGGAGGGAATTAAGTGGGAAGTGTTATTTTCTTGGTTTTTTCTAATTAAAATTCTGTTACTGTTTGTTACCAACCATTGGACAAAATGGGTCAGGGCCGATGCTTGAAGCAACAGGTTGTCTCCCACTGCTTTCTTCGACTTTTTAACTTTTATATAAGGGTTTTATAATCGATTTTATGTTGTGTAAATGTTAAAACTTTGATTTTAAGGGATGGAAATTGTGCAGTGAAGCGTTTGTCATGTTTTTGAAAGGGTTATCGTATGGATCAGTGCATAAAACACTTGATTAAAACACAATTTTCATTTTTTTTTTAAACTGGAACTTTCATTTTTTTCTTTTGATGTTTTGCTTTTTTTAAAATAAAAAGTGAAGGTTTTATCTTTATTGACGTCTAGGTAGAAGACAATTGTCTGCCAATTTTGACATTTTTTTGCTCAGGTTTCTCAAGCGAAACTGACATTTCTCTTAATTGATGGAAAAAAAAGTTTTTTAAAAAAAAAAGAAAATTTGATTTCTCACTTGAATTGCCATCCGTGACACATTTCACTTTGAGTGAGGAGTATATAAAAATTTAAAAGAAATATTCAGAACGGGTTAATAATTCGGAACATTAAAAAAAGACCCTTTAAATAAAAAATAGAAAGTAAAACTACGCATGCAAACGAGCCATGCAAAGCAAAGGTGGTAATTAAAAACAAGCGTTGAGAAAATTAAATCTTGCGGGGTTTCTAACCCTTTGACAAAAAGTAAAAATCTGAAAATTTCCCATTGTGACGTCGGTTTTATATTGGCGTTTATTGTGGATATTAAATTTGACCCTCGGATCAAAAGTCGAAGAATTCACGTCACGGCCTCTGAACTGGAATTTCACCCGAGGTTGACCCCTATCTTGACCCCGGGACAATTTCTAAAGATGTCATCCAAGAAGTTTGAAGGCAAGTCTCTTAATAGAACCGGTTTTGAAACGAGAAGCAAATTTAAAAATTAATATAATAATAATGATGATAAATAATAAGAAAAAAAATATCGAGTTATGTCATTACACTTGTATTATTAATATGCAAACGATGTGGCCACTTAATTCACGTGTTTACATTGATGCATGTTCATTTCTATTTTTATTTTCCCCGGATTTTAACCCGATCGAAAATTTATCACGCAAACTTGATATAGTTATACAGTACAAGCTTAATGCCCCCGTGCATAATTATTTTTTTATCTAATTATTTAGATATAACTTGAATAATGCATAAACAAAAAACATTTTGTGACTTGTGTCGTTTATTGGTTGTAAATTTGAATAGAATATTTATAACATGTTTTATGAATGAAAGTAGTGTATAGATAACTGGAATATATGGAAATAAATCTTTCTTAATTATTTCCTCTAAGAAAATATTTAATTCCTCATTTATAATCAATATTTTATTACCATGTACCATACTTGTTATTAGCATTGCAAACAATTTCAGCTTTCATTGTTAAATTTGTGAGAAATTGACGTGAAAGATGATGTGTAAATCTTAATTTAATTTACATCTTATTTTAAATGGTGTACAGGGTAAATTCAATTCTGTAAATCTGATGTAAAGGCTACCTTTGACCACAAAAAAGGTTTGTAAAGTATAGCTTTGCCCACAAATTTACATCAAAGTCAGCATTTGTAAATCTGAAATTTTTTATAAAGTGATAGTAATAAGTTCAAACCTGTAATTCTGGTTTTCTGCCTTTATTAGTTATCATTTCATCTTTTTAGTTATAAATAGTAGCTGCATTGAAAAGTAGAAGTGACATTTGTTGTTTTTGACGTCACTATTTCTTACTTTCTTACTTTAATGTATTAATGAGAGAAGTAATGACGTCAAAAGCGACACAGTGCACTTCTACTATTCAAATTGATTGCACCTATTGTAAGAATTATAAAGTAATAAAGTCAGAAAACCAGAGTTACAGGTTATACCTACACATAACTTTATAAGGAAAACCTCATGCGCAAACTCCCCTATCAGATATTTATTAAAAATTAAGAAATAAAAATCCATTGGCAGCATGCTGCTTTTAAAAAATCATACATTAATTGCTGTATTAATATTGCATGCTATGACATCAAACTATCTCTTTAAAAAACCCACAGCAACATGCGGGTATTAATTAAGCTTGTACCTTCCTATTAAAAATCCGTGATAATAACAATGGTGTATTTAACCATCAAATTAAATGTGGTCATAATACATACATCATGGAAACCAACACCAATACAAAAAGAGGAAGTGAATACCAGAAAACAAAACAATGGTGCATCAGCAATAGGGCAAGATGGCCATTGCGTGAGAAAAAATTCTCGTTTAATCTTACATTTTCTCACCTGGGGTATTTGGTCAAACTTAATTCGTGGGAAGATTCTTTTTTTTTCTGTGTCTGTTGTATAGTATAACATTAAAAATAAAAAGGAAGAAAAATGTCTTGATATAATAAATGGAGTGTCATTTACACGTTGCATAAATAAATAAATTTTCGAAAAAATTGGAAAAATTAAAAAAAAAACTTTTCTAAAAGGTGTTTGTATTTTTTCATCGCTTCAGGTGGCGCAGGTGGGGTAAGTGACCGCCGAAATCACCACCTCAGGCCACCCGAGATGAAACGTTGGGGAGGAGTTGGTGTTTGAGTTTAGTAACTATTCAACAAAAGTTAGTTTTACAATCACTTCAAAAATGACGCCTATTAAATTATCGCACCTCGGGGTTCCGACTAAGGTGATAATTTGCAGTGCATTACGGGAACCAACGGTGGCTTCGAGTCATTAAAAACTTTTTTTTTATTTTATTATTTTATTTATTTCATTAGACACTTGAACCATAGAGGGAAAATAAAAATATAAGTTACACCATATAACAAAAGAACAATATATGCACATAGTGATCCATGACCGTCCCCTTTTCTAATCCTTTATTCACAAAATGTCGAATGGAAGTTGAGGAGGTCAAAATTTGTACAAAAGAATGAAAATAAAAGGGAGGGGGGAAAAAAAAGACAAATATTGACAACTCCTGTTGTGAGTCGAGCTACCTGATGGATGATGGTTAGGTTTTTAACCCTTACGCCCACCGATGTCGGGATCATCAGCCGCACGTGCCAAAAATGGACAAGTAAAAAGAGACACACAAAACGGCATGCGGGGGCTTTGGAAATGGGCATGAGAACGCTTCGGGGGATCTTTTTTCTTGGCTCAGGTGTGGGTTTGGGGTCTCGAGGTTAGCCGAGGCCAAGGTAAAAACATCAAATAAAAAAGTTGTTATAAAAAAATTTTTTTTTTATTGATGATAAAATAAAATTATTATGTAATATAATAAATTGGAAGTTTAAAAAAACGAGTTTTCACTGCAAAACGTAAGTTAATGCTTGTTTATGTTCATTTCGGTTGGTCTGCACTGCATGTGACATTCAGTTGATGACATCAGAATCGAAATGATGTCATAAATTATGTGCTTTAAGCATATAAGCGACGAAACTTGTTTGACCACACAACACATTTGGTAAGGGAAGGACAAACTCAAGGAAAACGAGCCATTTTTTTTCCTTCTCCCTATATACTGCACCTGACATGTTTATAAAAATAAAAAATAAACGAGCCTCCCCCTCAATTTTAACTTATTAAAATAAAAAATAACAAAGTATAATAAGAAATAATGAAATACGAGAAACCACTGCCCCCCAGCTACGTGGGTGGATGTTTTTAGCAACCATCATCATTCTTTTTCCATTGTGTGCGCTTTGAACGTCGTTTCCTTTAGGCGATTCCTTCAGGTAAATCTCCGTTTTAGGTCTTTGACCAAGGCGACGCCCATCGAATCAGGTGTATCCACATACACGGGGGTTAACACGTCCAGAAATCCTTGACGTTGCGCGTCATCGATGGACTGAAAACCGACCCTGACGACCCCAAAGACCTAAACAACATCCCTCGAGGTGTAATAAAATTCCAAACCCATTCATTATCACTCGAAAGAACTTTGTTTTTATTTTTACAAAGTTTAAAAACAAAAAAAAATTTTCTCTTTGACTGGAATTTTGATTACCTAAAAAGGTAAGGTTGTGTTTCCGGTTTGGGGTTATTGTGTTGAGTAAAGTTCGTTCGTACGACTGGTTAAAAGTTGTTTTTCTTACCTGTCGAGGCCAAACCGGGGCCGGTCGTGATGAATAATAGGATGAGAAAAGTTGACGAGACGATGATCGGTATCCGTGTGTTCGATTCCATGGCTACGATCGATGAGTGGTTTTTTTTTTATCTTTTATAACGTTCACTTGGGTTCCACCATCGCACACCTGCACACAGCTTGCACACTTCTGAAGGACTTGTGTGTGAGGTGAGCGCCTGGCTGTGAGTGGTTGCACTCGGTCGAAAGAAGGCGCATGCGTCTAGAGTTGTTTCCTTGGGCCAAATTGAGGTACAGAAAAGGAATCAGCTGATGTGAATCCCCCCTTCTCTATTTATTAGAATTTTATCTTAATTTAATGTGGTTTTATGGGTTTGGATGATAAAAAACAAGTTTTAAGTGCTTTTGTGGTGTTTTTTGACTGTTGTGTAATGAAAAGTTTTGTTTTTTTAATTATTTTTTTGGGTGTTACGTGATTCAAGGTTATGAATTGTGATGTCCGTTTGGATATTCCTATGGGATAAATTTTTTTTTACCCTTGAAAATGGTCACTTTTTATTTTTTTGATGTTATTTATTATTATTTATGATGGAAATTAGAAATTTCTTTGTTGTTTCTACATGGCTGATGTAAAACAGGAAGAAAATGAAAATATTCAAGTCATACTCAATTCTTCCTATACCTGGAAAAAGGTCGCAAAGGTCGATAATTAACGGAACCGTGACCTCCCTCAAATCGGTAACATTTTTTTTATTTTCGTAATTCCTTGTGACTTTTAAGGCAAAGTTTAAACTTTGGAATTTTTTTTTTTGGATGTGATGATGTTCAAAAAAACAACTTACCCACACTTTTAATGGGAAAAAAATAGTTTCACTGCCCTTATTTGGGGGAAGAAATTGATTTATGGGGAAATAGAAAAGATAACGGTGTATAGAATCGACCGGAATTCAACCTTTTAGCGGAAATAATGAATTAAAAACTTTTTCTGAGTTTCATGATGAGGAAAAAAATCAATTCATGAATGTCGTTGTTTGAATAGAAATTGCATGCAAAAGAAATAAAATGTGGGAATTTATTTATGCGGGTAATAATAGTCTCGATAAGGGTTTAATCCATACTGAATGAATTTGTAGGCATTCAACTCGAAGACGAAGAGACAATAAAATGAGTCCTCCCATTTCTCAAGGTTGAAACATCAAATTCTGCGAATTTTTTGAAACACCCAAACTTGCGAAATATTTTTTTATTTACACTTTTAGTTTTGGTTTTCAATAAATTGCACAGCAGGAAGCCTCGTTTACACACTCGATTATCCAACAAGTTGAGTTTTATTGATGATCAGCGATGATTAATCACTCGTTGACGATCAATCCCCAAGTTCCATTTAATTTGTATTCAGACAGTGTTGCTCAGGGGACGTGGTATCTGGGATTCCGGATTTCAGATTCTGCAATACTTATACTTCACACAGTGTTGCTATACAGTAATCCGAGGCACAGATAATGGGGGCGTGTTTATGGCACGGTTTTAGATAAGTATAAGTGTAGAAACAGGTACAAAATTCAATACGTATTATCTAAAATTTCCGTTGGAAGACAATGGAAACTACTTATTTCTTGTCCTTTTGTAGAAAAAAAATGTGTAAAATATTATTTGCATCTGTAAATTATTATGTGAATGCAAAATTGTTAATTTTCTTGCATTGAAAAGGTCGGTGAATGCGGTTTATGGATTAATGTGTTATAGGAAAATTGGAGATTTAAAATTACAATATTGCATTTTCTACAATAAATTTCTACACTATTCTTATACGATTAAAAACTATCTATAAATTATACAAAGATTTTTTAAAAAGTTTAAAATTATTTCTTGTGCAACAAAATGTGAACTATACAGTACTATAAATATTACAAACATCATATAAATTAATTGGCAAACTTGATTAACAAGATCATAAATTTATTTGGATTATTCATACTCCAAAAACGATTTAGTTGAATGAGACACAACCAAGAGTTTTAATGTACCTAACTCAGTTTTTAGTTGTACTTAACAATAATTTGGTTCCATCTACTTTAGATGGGTTTTTAATTTCATTAGTTTACCTACAGTACGGTACTGTAGTTGTTCTCTATTCAACTCATATTTGGTTTGCCTCAACCAAACCGCTATTAGATAGAGTGCAACATAAAACTCCATTTTAGCAATAGTGAGTTTGCGCAACTTGTTCCTTATATTGTGGCCTTTCCTCGTACTTACTTTTATAGTGTAACGAAAGGTATAATTTTTTGTGTTTGCACAAGGATTCCTCTATTAAAAAAAAAACTATAAACGTTATGGTACTCAATACCAGGTCAACCCACCACAAGGGTGGCCTTTCTAAGAATCCTTTTCCAGCTACAAAACTTCAGGGGTAAGGGACAAATAGCTAGTTGATCATTTACAGGTAATACGAATCAAATATGACCAAAATTTCAACAATTGGTGCTGCAGATAAAAAGATATATAGCACTGGACAACATTTTCGTCGCCATTTGCAAAGGGGTAGGAGTGGAACCAAATTATAAGGATCAAGAATGTAATTGGCTGCATTATTTTATAAAATAGCGTTATAAACATAGAAGGGTTACAACTATAAGAAATGCATTGCGCAAACTCACTCATAAACATCATATAAATTAATTTGAAAACATGATTAACAAAAACATACTTACTATTACAAGTACCATAAATTTAATCTTATCATTTTCAACAATTTATTCGGCTTTATCCAACATAAAACTCATTTTAGCAATGACACCTACAGGCGTGTTTACATCTATTCACACCTAAAAACGTGACAGTCAGGCTTTAACTAAAAAAAAACTATATAAATTAATTGTAAAAAAACATCATTCCTTTAATGAGTCTCCACCTAATTTACGTCTCAACTTAAAATTACCTAAGGTTAATTCCCAACCAGTGCAAAAGCCAAGAGACGAAAACCTGATCAAAGGAAAAATTGATGATGTTTCTTTTTAACAACAATTGGCAATACAAGTGATTAAACACTCGGGTTAAAAAGTTCACTTGAAATATTGTAGGGGTTTAGTGTTAGGCCCTCCCCGTTGTTTTACTCGCAATTACCCGGACCACAGGTGAAACCAGAAGCCACATGCTGGGCAGGGGTTTTCATGATGCATTATTGCTCGTTTTTACTCGGTTTTGAAAGTGAAAGTGACCCCCTACCGAGATGTTGGCTGCAGACGTCGTAAATTACGCTTGGCGCCTCAATTCCTTAAATCTCCGATAAAAAGGTAAGTCAATGGACGCCGGGACTCGTCCATCTTGAAACCCAACCCCAATTTGTTAAAGGCGGGACGCCGAGAGGGTGACGGTTACATTATTTCTTCATGTCATGTCCATGACCGTTGTTGCTCGGGGTTTGTGGGCGAGACGTGAGACCAAATTTGGATAAACCTGACTCCGCCCTTACCCAAAGATGGGTGTTTGCCCATGGTCAAATGATGTAACTCGTCGAAAATGACCAAGGACAATATTAAAGTTGCGTGTTTTATCTTGTAAGGGTTATCAATTACGGGTTTTCTTTTGTTCCTTTTGATTTTATCGCGCGATATACTTTACACTTTATTCTTCACGGGTCGTTGGTCTTGGTTCGCAGTAATAAAAAGATAAAGAAAAATGTAAGGAAAAAATAATAAATATAAAAAAAACTTCCGGTAATATATTATACCGTATATTTTTTCGTCTGATATGTGAATTAGTGGGAAAGTAGGCCGGTAAAAGAAACGGATTAACTTTTAATTTGTTCATAAAGGGAAAAAATTGTTTTTTTGAATGTATAATGATAAGTTATAACCTTGAAATTGGCTTAATTTACATAAAATTTATTTCTGAATTTTTTCGTTATGGTGAATTAAGTCAATTTTAAACTTCAGCTATACAAAACAAAGACTTTGTTTCACACTTGTAGCTATTTTAAATGTGTTACGGTTTGGGAAGTGGTTCGGTGAGAACAGAAACATGTTGCGAGATGTGTAGTTAATGGTTGTTGGGGTGACATCTTTTGTGGGTATTGTCTAGTGTGGTTAAAGAAGAGTGACGTGAGGTGTAAAGGCGATATATTATTAACAATGAATTGCTGGGGCCACTTGTAGCACAAAGGATGACTGATAATCAGTTGTGGATCCTGTCTGTGGGTTTTTGGCCACCCAGAAAAACCTCAAACGTAGCAGTTGTTGTGATTATTGGTTTTTCAGTGATGAAATGACATTTTGAAGGCAGGGAAACGGGCGATTGAACACAAAGAAACCTATACATTAAAAAATAATAAGAAAAAATCTTAAGGGTTTTAAGAAGCTAAATCTGGGCTGAGGAAGATTTGTTGTTGTTGTTTAAGGATGGATAAAATTCTATTAAAAATAGAATTGAGGTTTAAAACACTAAGTGTTTCGTTTATAAATTGTAAATGAGATTGCACCTTCATTTTATTGTCAAGAATTGTTTACATTTGGTTTGAATGAACCACTAGGGATTTAATCGAGCTTATTTTTGTTTTATATATCTTCAACTTTAATGGATTGTATGCAGCCAAATCCTTTTCAAGACAAATTACTCAGTAAATGGCATTGCAAAAGACTAAAAGAGCATCACAAGATAGATAAATTATTCACATAAATCGAAGGACAATCTACCCTGCATTTAAAATATTAGAATGAGACAACAAACATGAGTCGCAGATGAAATGTTTATCCTAAACGCTAGAAGATTAATAGACATTTTAGAGAATTTGCGCAATTCTTACTTATAAACGTAACTTACAGTATAATTTATCTACTTATAAACTTTTTTTGCCTTAACTTTTAGCTTTAGAAAAATTTATAAGTAGATAAGTAATAAAGTTACGTTTATAAAAAAGGGTTTCGCGAACTCCTTATTGCGGAAAAAGACATAAACTTATGATTATAGCTTAAAAATATACCGTAATTATAAATTTATAACTCAAAAGTTGAATTTATGACTTTGCGGACTTTTGAATTTATACGCATAAAATTCTTTTATACCTGGTGACAACAAGTTAAGTGAACCTAATGATTTTCATTTGTAGTATACTGCAAGTAGAATTTTCTACTTCCTAAGCTCTAAATTGGATTAACAACTTATAAATTATAAAGTGTTAGCGATAAAATTGGACTCTGCAAAGTTTCTATTCTCAAAGAGAAGACGCATTTAATTTATTAATAAGAACATAAATATTGCCTAGTCTTTTAGCAGTGTATTAGCCATACTGAAATGACTATAAATTGCCTTCAGCTTTTAGCCAATTACAAGCCTTACAATTAAGTTTTTGATGTAAAGTTAACCAGTATTAAAGTTGAAATTAATGTGCTGACATTATGACTTTTCAGAATCCAGACTTTTGATTTATAAGTTACACTTCATATTTTATAAGTTCATAAATCTTTAAAGATGTGTATGAGTTAACTTAATGACTTATAAATGTCTACAGAGTCATAAGATGTTGTACCATCATAGATCTTGTGGTGTAGTGTCTGGTCAATTTGATGACCTTTTAGTGAGTTTGATGAATCCAGTGGGCAATTGGTAACTTCTGGGTCAGTTTAGGTATATAAATAGTTTTCCTATGTACTTTAAGTTATAGGCAAGGTCTGGATAAACATTTTAAGATAATAATTTTCCATTATTACATTACAGATTGAAAAACAGGTGCAATTTATCGAGGCATTTCCACTCCTGTTCATAGAGTGGGCTTCTTTATGGAATTTTCAGATTAAAGTTAAAGACTTCGTTTGTTCCTGGCAAACCAATACACAATGTTTCTCACCGCCGTTATCTTCAAAGTGTTTTCTTTTCGGTATCATTTTAGCATTCAGCACTATTACTACTGGGAGCTGAAAAATCCATCTCTGTGGTTGCCCTGGGCCATTGTGGCTCGTGCTTGTGGTACTGAACGAGAGCTCCGCTGCTCTTTGATGGGGTTTGAGATCCCGGCTTTCTTTTTCACAACCACCACGTTTACATGGCTGAAAATTTTCCGGCAGCTTAATGATACCTTTGTCTGCAATATTTCCAAAGAAGGCAATGGTATCATGTATTGAATGGAAGAAATTCTAGTTCCGTGAAGGTATTGACTGCTGCTGGTGATGCAGTTCAAGAAAATGGATCGTATGTACTAGGGATAGTTTAACAAGGCAGGAATTTCTCCTTTGGCTAATTCCTTTTGTGCTGTGATGTAAACTAGCAGAATCATCTAATTAATTTTGAGTGCATTGATTGTATCTTTTGTTAACTATAGATTGTAGAAGTTATTTGTTTGTAAAATTAGAATTTTATACATAGGGATGTAGCTAAAATACAGTAAGTGCGTTCAATCTTGAGTCAATTTGACTTGTACTTTAATGACAACTTCTAAAATTGGCTTTTAGAGGTCACTATTGTGATTGAATACCGTTATTAAGAGAGTGCACATGCGCAAAGCAAACTCCACCACTGAGTTAAAAATTGGCGACTCATGGCTGTTGGAAAGTGGAAACAGCAGAACATGCACAATTCACATACAAGTCACTTCTACATGGTGTCAGAGAAGTGATTTTAAAACGACTTGTACGTCTGTCACTTTTTTACTTTGTCGCAAAATCATTTGTGTTATGGCGCAAAAAATCATCAATCCAGTTTAAGAAGTGAAGGAATTGAGAGAAGTTATATTGATTTGTCGAGATTGAATGCACCTATTGAAAATTCAGACTTTTATTTTTATCAGGTTCCAATCTCAAGCTGACATGCTTACATGAAGCTCTTCTAGTGTCTTTAGCAAAGCAAACTGTTGAAACATTACATATGTTTACATTAGCTACATAAATTCAAAGCCATCTGATTTATCTATAAGTCAACTTACCGTAATTCAGTTGTTGTGACTGAAGTATCAATTGATCACGTACATAAATATTTACTTATAAAAATGTTTCCTGACATACAAGTATATACGTATGATGTTTGCATAATATCTCATGGCTATAGATTTTTTGTAATAACATGATTGCATTATTGTTGTCCGCACAGTGACATTGCATTACGTGTTTACATTGCTTGTTTAAATTATACAGTTTACTTTAACATCATACATTGTACAAAGCCAAACTTTCAATATTAACTCATCAATAAACTCACAGTTGGATAATATTCCAATTTTACGGTGTATTCACATCGAAGAAAACAGTAGTAATATTTCTTTACTCTCTTCCTTCCTTTGTCTTTCTACTTCATTGTTTTATTGATTGAGCCCTATTTCCTGTATCAGTGCTATTGAACTTAAGTTATTGACTCGAACAATTACTTTGGTCTTGGTGGATATCCCACACCACACATGTCCAAAAACTGTGACTATGGTTATCTTGACCAATACCATGACCAGACCAGTAACATTACATCAACAATTATTCTTAATTACAGAATATTAAAGTTGAATCAAGGAGCTCAACTGGTAAATTTCATCTTATTAAAGTGCAGACAAGTGTTTACTGTTGATATGTTTTTGCACAAAAGAGCACTTTATGGTACAACAATCAGTAAAACCTTAGGGAATCGACTAAAACAATATCTTTCCAAGCAAAAAAAAAGGTTGTTGTTCTTTGTACAATGGATGAGGAAGATGTTAGAGGGAGTTGCATTGATAAAGCATTTCCCCTGAGGAGGAACATTAGAGATCAAACCTTTATCAGTTAGCTTGATATGTTGTATAGTTTATTTTTGTATAAGTAATTCGATAACATAAAAGCCTTCAAGACAATAATAAACAAAGTATATGGGTTGGAAGAAATAAAGAAGAGAAATTGAAAAGATGACTTACCTGATAAACATGAACAGGAATAACCTCAAGCTACTGTTACTAAATGAAGGCAAGGTTGTCTGATAGACGGATATAATTTTTCAATTATACTATAAATTAGTTTTTTGGGAGGAGGAGGAGGGATGTAGGGAGGTGAATTCCATCTGATGTGGATTTCTTCTTTTCATGATTTTTAAAAAATAAAAAGTGAGTTTTTTAATGGTATTTTAATCATCATTATTACATTTCATATTTTAGATATGGAGGTAATTTCAATCTGACATTTATACATCATTTCATTACAACTTTTTTCTTTTTCATGAGATAAGATATGTGATATCAGGAATTTGAAATAAAAAGTTTCATTTATTATGTATACATGTAGGTTTTTTTGTAAAAATGGAATTTAATTTATATTTATTATTACAACTGAGTAGTTTTTAATATTTTATTTACATGGCAGTCATGTGGCTTAGAATGTTATTTTTTATTTTTTTATTTTGTAAGCTTTTAACTAGAATTTTCTTCTCTGGTTTGCCCCTCATTGAGTGAGTTTTCCTTTTATTTGGTCTCGTCCAGACCCTGAATTGCTAATACAGTCTGATCAGATTACAGCTAAAGCAATAAGACTTATCTTTCACCCTCACATATTGTATCTGTTTTTGACATGGAAATCCTTTTTCCCCCTTCTGCCCAAAAGCATCACATTTTCCAAGAGTATAAATAAAGGCTTTAAAGTGTATAAAAGATTAAAAACATTAACAAAGAGTATTTTTACAGACTTTCTCCCATATATGCTATGCAATATTATTTTACTGGCACTGTGTCAAAATACTGACCTTTTCCTTAAAGAAGAACTGTTGTTACTCATGAAATAATCAAAACTGTAAAAATCAATGTCGCATAATTTAGCTTCCCTGCATTACCCTGAATCAGTAGCTGCATTCAAATTTTAAAACAAAGTTGAGTTTTAATTGAGTTTTGAAGTTTAAACATCACTTATTCTCATTAAAATCGATTTTTAACATCCATCTGGATTGCTACTTTTAATCATCCAGCTAAAAGTTGGTGCAATAATAATGCTTCTTAGGAATTTAAACTCAAGGAAAGGCATGCGCTATGGCACCTGACTCATAATAGAAAGTCTAGGAGCAAACCTTATTGAAGCAAAAGTAATTACTGAACGAGCCACAGATCAACATGTATTAATTTCCAGAATGAACCTCATTTCATCTGATTCAGATTTACAGTGGAATCCACTTACAACATCATTTTTGGGACTGGGAAAAAAGTGACGTTATATGCGGGTTGACGTTGTAACTGAGGGCATTATAAGTGGGTTCCACTGTACGTTTTCAATTAACTAGACGTCAGTGCCCTATATCACTGTCCTTTGCAATGACAATAAATAAGTCACAAGGACAATCTTTGGATAAAGTTAGAATTTATTTGTTTTAATATTTGAATGCAGCTACCATTTTGGTCTATAAAATATAAATAATCCTTACTGGCATACTGATAAAGTGATAAGTATTATCAGATTAACACTGATAACAATATTTAATAAAGGTAACATGTTATTAAATTAAATTTTAAATTTTTTTTTGTCTGAAAATTGTAATTTGCTAGATAACATCTTCAAGTCATTTTTGAGGAAATTGGATTTAAAAAATAATAATTTAATTTTTAAATAAGATAAAAAAAATCAAAACTTCATTCAATCAACAGGTGTAAGTGTGAGATCTGAGATGTTTGTGAATTCACCTGTTGTTTTTCCCTCTGGAACCTAATTACATTCCTTCCATAGTTTTCTCCACGTCTCCTTCATTTCTTTTGCTCCATAACCGTGCCCCGTGATGCTTTGTTTATACGCACACGCATTGCTGGGTTTGTCGACTCGGAAATTACCATGATCGAACCCAACAACATTAGCCCTCTTGGCCAATAATCCTGTAACGTAAACGTCCTCCACTTTAAAAACCGGCGTCTTCACAGCCGTCAAATAAAGCGCACGCGCAACATCTCCAGACATGACATAGGCGCCACCTGACAGGTATGTGGGAAAATATTTACTGCGATACGCCGCCAACAGAGGGAGTCGTTTGGAGGCGCGCGATCGGTTCGGCTGAACCATTTCGTTTAAATGACCAAATAACTGGCGTCTCAAATTTCTCGTTGCGTTGAGATAGATCAGGAGACGTGGTAAATTGACGAACATGTCCTCATCGACTTTGAGCACGTATCGCGCACGCGGGCAAAAAATGGACGCCCATTTGGGGATCATCACCGATTTCAGCGACAGATTAAAATACGTGTCTAAAAAATCCTCCTGAACGATATCGTCGTATCGCTCGGACTCTTCAGAGATCGCGGGTTGTATCGATTCGTCCACGGGACTGTGATGTGACGTAGTGGGTGGGGATTAAATAATCTCGATCAAGATCGCAATATATAAATTTCTATTTGATTTATTATTTACCTGCCGAGCATGAAGGCAAGGCGCACGTCCGGTCGATTCTTGGCCACTCGGCCCCACGTTTCCCTAACGGCATCGCGCATGTGCGAGTTAGGGACTGAAGAACACACGCCGACCAACAACAGGATGTCGGATGATTCGGGACAGAGTCGAGGGTTGTTGATGGTGTAATTGTACACGTGGGGATCCAACACGCGCACCGAGAGATCCGTTTTTGACACGAATAAGGATAAATTGAGGGTTGGAAAGTCTGGTCGAACGACGGGACTCGGTCTTAAAGGAGGCGGCGTAATGCTGACATAGACGTACACACCCAAGTGCACGAAGATGATGACACTCAGCATGGACGCGCCCAGGCATTTCCTATAGAAATGGAAGTGATTCTAGAGAAATTGGTATTTGAGATTTGACAAAGGAAAAAAAAATAGGAGGATGTTTGTTTGTTTTTATTGCGTCGTATATAAAAACGTGACAAATTAAATTTGTTGTTAAAAATAAAAACAAAAACGTTGACCTGGTTAATATGTTAACAAGCAGCCATCTTGATGTTTTAAGTTTATGAGGTAATCCCGTGAGCAATATTTGTTCTTTTTATTTCTTTCGAGTCATGATCAGCATGATTTTAAAGTTTATTTCTAATTAACCTACTCAACCTTAATACAACACAACATGGAATTTATGGAAATAATTTTTTTTTTTCTGTGCACATATCCGGACGTAACCTCAAGTTCACTCGAAACTACCATTGAAATTATAAATAGCACAGCCAATCTGGTAGTTTTCCACTATATTTATGAAAAACCAGTAAAATGCAAATGGAGACAACCTTGATTAACGCCATTTGCAATTCTCCGTTTTAGTGCCGCATAAAGTGTTGTGCACTTAATCTTTCCCTGTAAATGCATTGTGAAAGACATTAAAGACAGCAGAGGGAAATTTATATAGAGGGTCACATCTAGAAGCTAGAATTATTAAAACATTAAGAAAATTTTCTACAGAAGTAGGTATTGCAGGAAAGTCAGAAAACTCGAAATGTGACATCTTTTGGGGTTATTATTTTGGAAGGGCCTCTTTAATTTAAGAATTTGGATGGATTGTTACATTTTTCTAACTTGTTTATTTATAATACTCGAATTGGCAGTAACAAAAATATTTTTGTTCCGGAATGCGTGTGGAAATTACCATATGTAGGCAGGTGGCCAGCAGCTACATTGGCCACACGCGACCTGACAGAAGACAAACATCAAAACAAGCAAATGAAAATCTCAAATTCAAGTCATGGACAATCCTAAACAAAATTAATTCTTAACGCCAACTAAATACATAGCCGTTGTCAATTTCTATGCATTATTTATCATTTTACCAAGCCAAGAACCTAAATTTAGTCTCATTTTTTTCAAAAAAATTATAGCTCTCAATCACATCCGTAAATTTAATATTCACGAGTTTAAGAACGGAACCTTGCAAATATTATGGCCCTACCTTCAAAAATTATTGCTTTAAGTTGCTAACAGTTTATCGAGATATTTGGCAACCAAAAGAGAGTTTGCGCATGCGGGTTTTGCGTTATAAATTTATAGTTACACCTATAGGGATTTTGAGGAGATGGAACTTACAGGACTTATCGTATGACCTATGTACATGTTAATCGAATGGCTATAAGTCTTAAGATAAGGCTTATAAGCTTCACTTCCGTAAAATCCCTATTATTAGGGAGTTTGCTCAAACCCTATTTATAGCAACTTATAAACTTATCTCATAAACTTATGACTTATAGGCCATGTGAATCAGTTATCATAAGTCTTAAGTTTATAAGATAAGTTTAGCTACTGTTATTCGGTGCAAACTCACATCTTGTGGTGCAAAGCTTATAGATGTACAATTCTGGTCAACAAATATCCTCGCAGTGAGCAGCATCGTTGACCAAACCACTCTAAGTGGGTTTATTGCATGTATTTTTGGTAAAAGATGCTAATCACTGCAAGGGAAACTTTTTATGTCCTTCCGGGTGTAGGTTTACTTCATGTTTACACCGAATAACAGTAACCAGTCTGGGACACG
>JAQFZO010000467.1:0-24567 GCA_034695885.1 Geophilus flavus
CCGATGGCTGCCTTCGATTCAATAAAATTCAAATTTTACGGTCAGGACCTTGAATTGACATTTGAATTTGGCACAATTTTAGATGCATTATTGCAGTTGCCATTGATGTAACAGCGCCACCTGGAACACTGCCCTTCTGTCTCTCCTGTAAGGTGACCTCATTTTGTCCATTTCTTTTCCTCTCGGGCTTTTCAGTCCTTAAAAAGTTATTTTGCATTTCCCCGTCTTCTTCGATCCAACGAGATTTTGTACTCCCTACCAGTATTCAACTGGGACGAAGAGAAACCCTTCCTATGAGATGTCATTTCTGATGCTAAATGCAATTTCTCTCACAAATTCATCCCACCTCCCATGGACACCTGTAAATATAACGAGTCAATATTTGACATCTGCCATTGCCAGCCGCTTTCATTCGCTGCATGTCATTCGTCGACTCGCAGACAAAGTCCGCAGAAGTTTTCGATTAAATTTCTCACCCGTCTTTCGATGCAACCGGTATCACACTTCAGAAATACACAGCAACCTCTTAGAAAGAGCCACTTTCAACGACTTGACTCGTTAAAATGACTTACACTCTGTATAGTGACTTTGTGAAGCCGCCTGATGTTTGTTAGTGTTGGCCAACATCCTTCGCTTAACTCAATAATTCCGTAAGATAAAACACGAGCGAGTCGAGTATCAAATTTGACATAAACTCCAATTATGAAACCCTTAAAAAGAACATTTACATCTTTCATGGTTAGACGTAATTAGATTAGAAGGATTTAGAATAGAAAAGAAATGGACAAAATGAGGCCACCTTATACAGGAGAGACAGAAGGGCAGTGTTCCAGGTGGTTAGGAGTTGATTGTGTATTAACCAATCATTATTTTTAATTGTGGATACCACCTAGTGGCAAGAAGTATCAAATATCAACTCAGTTGTTTTACATTATAGCTGATGAAAACTCTCACTAGAGGTTACCGTTTTGTTGCGTGGTGACTTGCCTATGCGTAGATTATCGCAATCAGTGTATTTAATTGGTAAATGTTGTTGCAAATGTCCAAAAGTGCAGTTAATTAAAGAAAACATTCTGAGTGCATTTGAAAACATGTTGTCTACGCCATTTACAATAATTGCCACTAGTGGGAGTATATGAAGCTTTATACAAACACTATTTTAACTTATTATTAATTGCAACCTTTTCCTTATAAATAAAATGTATTCGGTTAAGAGCGTACTACACTAAGAACTATGGTAATCTAAGACTAGCCGCAACCTTCTCAACCGACGACCTCGTCTCACTTAAACTCGCATTAAGTTTAACAAGCAGTTTGACATTCGTGTCACAATCCAACAAATAAAGTGCCTCGATCGAGCGAGTCGCCGGTCCGAATTCCATCCGCCCACGCATCTCGACTTCTCGTGAGTGTCCAGTTCAATTTCCACTCGGCCCCAATTAACGAAGCCTCGGTGGAGACATCGGTTCCCTCGGGAGGGGTCGCCGAAGACGTCTCTTTATCGTCCACAGAGGCCAACGTCGTCTTCGGTCTTTCTTTCTTTCTTTCTAACTTTTATTTCCCCTCTTGTCTCGCTCCGACCCATTTAATTCGATGGGAGTCGAAGACCCGCAACCGCAGACTCGAATTTGGAAGTTTTCGAATGGGAGATTAAAGAGGAAGTGAAATCACTTCTTTTAATAGACAATGAGGAATTTTAAACAATAAGGATAGTAGAAGCCATTAAAAACTACCGTAAGCCTACTGATGTCAACATCATGTACATCATTGGTTGACACCTGCTGTTATGATTTCTCTGTAGAAGTTTGTCACTTATGCTCTGAAGGCCTAATATTACATGAGCTAGCATACTTTTGACCTTATTGTTCTGATAAGAGTTCTAGATCCAAAATGGCTGCTCCCCGATCTATTTATTCACGGCGGCTTTTTTCTTTTTTGATGTTCACATTTTAACCCATAAATAAACATCAAATATGGGTTTTAAACACATTTATTTTTATTAGTTGGCCTTTTTGAGTGGTCTATTTTACAAAACTATTTGAGCTTACTTGCAGACCGCTGCACCATCTAGTGACAAAAATTTAGTTATCAGAGATTAAACACTATGCCATATGATCTCATTGTATTAACCAATAGTATTATTCCATTGTACTTTGCCTGTATTTATTCATTGCATAAACATGTAACCGTCTTTATGTTCACATCAAAAATGTCTCCCTCCTGATTTCACCACCACTATACAACAGGTTATGGGCCCAGCAGCACGCCACCTCTGAGTGAAGTCTGCTACATGGAGCAACCGGAAGGGTGTATTGCAGCAGGGAAGGAAGACTTCGTTTGCCACTTGTAGAAGTCAATTTACGGACTCCATCAAGCCGGGAACGAGTGGAATACATGTCTCGATGCATTCCTAAAGTCACACATGTTTGGTGAGGAATCATTTAAGTCATCATTTTACCTACTTAAGCTTAAAATGGAACATACTACCTAGTTGCCATAAGAGCATCACAAATGATGGGCATTGACTAGTATGAACAATCTTTTGCACCTACAATACAATTATACAAGCATTTTGATTGCTGATTGTGTTAGCGGCGATGCTGGGTGTTTCCATACTATTCTTCTTACAACCGGTATGTACCAAAAACCAATTTTTGTTTGTATCGGTACCGGTTTTTCGTTCTGGAGGCTTTAGGTTGGTTTTGGATGGATGTTTACATGCAAACCTTTCAAGGTTTGTTTATCCTGTTTCGTAGCCGAGTGTTTTCGGTTTCCCTGTAAATGTGATGAAATCTAAAGAAAAGAAAACGAAAACAAGTGGGTGTGACATGGAAAATGTCAACACTAGCGAACAAATTTGTTTTTGTTTGTGCTTTCGTGGCATCAGCAGACACTTAAAAGCAGATAAGTCTTTTCAATGCCCCAGGTGGAAATTCCCCTTGGATTGATTTTTAAGCATTATCACATAAATTATTACAACAAAGTTCACTCGTTTGGTGCCTCCATCGAAAAACTCATAAAAATTGTAAACCATTTGCCCACAGCTTTGTTTCAAAGTTTCTTAGATTTAAATTGTATCAACATCATCATCATTGTAGTAATGGGCATTCATATTGATTACAGGGAAGTGGAATTGTAGGGGAAGGGTTTGGAGGATTTAATTCGGTGGCAGGTGTTCGAGCGCGCGGGTCGACAAAGGTCGGTCCGATAATGTTTTTCCAACAGAGTCCATCGAGAAACCTAACAATGACCTTTTTCGGTGCAATGGATTTGCTTCCTGTTGCTTTAACAGTGATTGGATTTTGTTCCATTTGTTGATTTGGGGTTTGTTGCAGAATTTTCAATGTATTGTTTCAAGGCATTGTTGTTGTATGGTCTGCTTTAAAAATTAACAGTTGGTTTTTCCAACTATTTCCTTGACTATTATTAAACTCATTAACAAGATGCTGCTTCAACCACAATATGCAATTTATTTTAATTAAAAATTTTGTTGCTTTTTCGAATCTGTCGGCCGATGTTTTCTTTTACGTAATTGTCTGTCTTCCGACGTTTACTACCGGTTGTTTGCCTTGGAACGGACGAGAAAGAAGTTCTTTTTGTCAATAATGGAAGTTTATTATTAAATCGTAAATTATTCTCAAAGTTTTAAACGTCTGGGAAGTTTGAGATTTTTGATGCGGTAAAATTTCACTGGGGAAACCACAAAGAGGTAGAGCTTGGAAATATTTCACGATGTCCATAGTAACACTATCGACAATTTTTTGACGTTTAATTTTACTAGGGGGAACTACATAGAGGTAGAGCTTGGAAATTTTTGGTGATGTTCATGGTGTCGCTATCGACGATTTTTCGAAGTGGAAAAAGGCAAACGCGTGTCTTATCCAGATAGATGGACTATGCCGAGCGATGATTTCCAAACACCGATGCCTGAAGCGCTGTGCTGTGAGATCGGCAATCATCTGAAGTGACGGATTTCATTTGACCGGTCCCACTTTTTAGATGGACCGGTCATGAAATTATTTCTTTTATTGAGTGAACCTGAAAGCAACAATGTTATCGATTGATATTATTGATAAAAGGAAGTTGAGATTTGTTTTATCTGAAAAACGATAAACATTCTAAAAGTTTATCGGTCGCATGACTCCGGTGGTTTCGGTAACAAATCAATAGATGGATGATTTACAGCTCGTATATCATACATGAACTGTGGTTAAAGGTCCTGCAATTTGGTTATTGGAATTTATGGCTTTTATGGGAACTTTCCAGTCCACTTCTTAATTTAACAAGTTTCAAAATGGCTGTCACTAAAATCGAGAATGAGGCTGCGCAAGCCATCTACACTGATTTTATTCTTCCATGGGGGAATCAAAACAGCAGTAAAGGGCTCTGCGACACATCTAGCAGGTGACTGTCTTTCTGCACGCCCGGTCTCTGGGTTTTCATACACGTTGAGGAAGTGAAGTGGAATCAACGATAATTGGATTTTACACCAAAATAAAAACAAATTTATTAAATTGAATTATTTTGAATGTAAATTAAAATTTAAACGATTTACGAAAGTTCCATACATGTTCGTCAGTCAGAAATTGTATCACGCTGAAAAGAACTACAGCGTGACTGATCTCGAGTGTCCCGCAGTCATCCTAATCTAACCTTGTGGTAACCAAAGTTGGTTACTGGCTATCGAGTTTCCAATTTTCCCACTAGAGAGCCTTTTACTAAAAAGAGTGGCCACCAGAGGACTCTGATCTTGCATCCCTTCTGCCATTGGTCCCGATTGGTCCAGATTGGATGACAACAGACCCTCTACTAGGGTATAAACCCCAACACCTATTCAGAAGAGCCAGTTTTCATTCTTCCAGCAAACCAGAAACACGTTCACTGCATCTTGTCAAGTTCTCCACTTATCAAGCCTTTAGGCCTGGAATAAATGGATGCTTATGCTTACCGTACTCTTGCGCTTACACATCGCGCTTGGGCCGTGTGCTTGGTTTTGAGCCCTAATTTCCCAATTTTGCTTTTTTGATAAATTTAGTGAAAATGTTTCCCCCTGAAGTGAAGTAGACACACCCCGACTGGCTGGATGAATCTATTTTGGTCAATGCTGCAAACGGCCAATTTTATTTTGGCCACGATTGCACATACACACTTTAAAAAAAGATGGAGGTTCCCAGTACTGATCTAAAGGTTTTGGCTCGTGCTTCACAGTAAGCATAAGCACCCATTTACTGTTGTTAGAGATTAAGTTAATTCATACATAATTTAGCCAATGACGTTACATTTGGATATTAGCCAATAGCAACCCTTGTATGTTATCCTTGTATTTTATTCACTTGATTAAACCACCATTACTGTGTTCACCACTCCCACCACCAAAAAATAACATTTACTTCGGGCTTTACTCTAATACATTTGTCTTTACTGGATCCTCAATAAAGACCCAAATATTCAGTGAGTATTAAATTCAAGTATCAGTAAAAAAAAAAGTTACAACGGTCTCGCCGCAAATTTTCCAAATAAAACCTCCGTAAAAGGAAAATCTCAAAGGTCTTTCAAACCCTCGAGAACCACTGCACAGCAAGCCTCGTTCAGACGTTCCATCACCATACAATCATCCACCATCTCGAGAGTGGAGGGAGGAACTCCATCTTCATCTCGACTCGACAAGTTCCATCCATCATGAAAAAAGGGGGTCACGAGTGAGCATCAAAATAATTCACCAAACATTTTATCTACGTTTTCAGATTACTCCTCCTTTCATATATATACTTTTTTTTTTACTTTTATCCTCCGTCTTTGCTTTTTCCTTTCGACTCTCACCGTTCCATAAAGACTCGCAGCGATGCATCAAAGGTAAAATATCGTCGAAAGAATACACGGGTTAATATTTTTTTAACCAGGTATTGTTTATGACTTTTTTTTATATCCCTTCATTGAATTATGTTTTGCAATAAATAAACGCATATAACACGTGTTTACATATTTTTTTCAAATTTATTTTTTTGGGGAGAGATGATTGATATCGGTTTCTGGAATTTAAGCTGGAAGAGGTTTAGTGTCCTTAAAGGTTGGGTGATAAATATTTTAAAAGTCGTTATTAGGTTTTCTCAGTGTTTTATGGGGGTGGGAGAAGTTAGTTGGGAAATTAATGGGTGTGTTTTTTTGGGAGGAGAGGATTATGGGTTGGAAGGGTGTAAAAAAGATGAAATTTTATTATGGAAAACCAGTCTTGGAAAAAGTTTAATGAATTTTTCAAAATAGAAAGTGTTCAATCAAATGTGTTCTGAACAGAATTGAGAGTTGAATATGTTCATTGCCACCGTGGATTATACCTAGTTCATTTATTTCCACCAGTTTATAGCCTGGAGGTCTTTATAGGGATTTTGGATTGCTTTTGAGGGGTCTAAAGTGTGATTTACATGGTTTTGGATGATTCTAATTCCTCAAAATTACCAAAACTCAAATAAAAACCTCAAATATAGACTGGTGGCAATAAATGATACTAATCTGTGCTTGACATGGACACAACCTTTTGTGTCTGTAGACTGTGTTGCTTTATTTTTAGTGAATTAGGGATAATGTGGTCAGTGCAGTAATGCAATTTAGGCAATTTGAAAAAACGAAACTTAAGAAATAAACTTTGAAAATGTAAATTTTATAAAATGTGATTTTCACTTAGAGCTCAATTCTGTTTTGAAAAATTCATTAAAGTTTTGACAAGATTGGTCTTCCATAAGATGAATAAATGGGAGTTTGCCTTGACGGTTCGAGGAAGGAAGACGAAGTTGGAAGTGAGAATTTAATTTACATAACGAAACTGTGATTTAAAGGCGATAGTCTCGGTTTTCAATTTCAATTTGAAGTACTGTGAAAATCGGTCAGCTTCCATTCAATATTACAAATACATCAAATCAAATAGCAATATCTAATATATATAGTATGCTTAGGCCGTGTGTCTGTCTGTCTGTCTGTCTGTCACACTTTAATTGGATTGGTCAATCAAGATCACGTGACCCCCGAAGGGGGGTCACGTGATCTTGACCCCCGAAGGGGGTCACGTGGTCTTAACAGCGCTTAACAACCTTAAAATCAATTTTTCAAATGACATTCTTTAATTTTTAACCCTAAATAAGCCTGAAATCATTAAAAGTACGATTTTTGAGTGTAAAAATACGGTTTTTGAATTTTGCCCAACAATTACGAACTGCGGGTAAAAAAGGTTTGTGGGTGAAAAATTACTATTTGCAGGTGAAAATCTTTAATCTTTGGTTATTAATTCTGGTGACAAGTTATATAGGAATTGCGCGTGAATTTGTGGGCAAATTACAATTTTTGGGTGAAAAACTACAATTAGCAGGAGAATTTTTGGGTGAAATTTAGTTGAAAAGTTATACGGATATTACGATGTTGCGTCGTTTGTTGTTTGGGGTATTTTTGGGATTTCAAGTAAAGGTTTAACCAAACGATTTTTGGGAATTCGCGTTTAACGTCCAGATTTTTTAAAATTAATTATTGTTAAATTACAATTTGCGGGTAAAAAATTACGTTTGTGGGCGGAAAATTAGTATTTGAGTGAAAAATCTTTAACTAAACGATGTTACACTATTTTTGCAAGAGGCCCCGGAAAATCAAATTATTTGGCAATTTTGGATGATTTTAAATGATGATTGTGTTAACAATAGTGGTGGGCGCGGGCATCCGCATCCGCGGATTATCCGCAAATCCGGGGATTTATCCGCAGATGCGGATAAAATTTCAATGAAAATCCGCGAATTGGTTTGGATGCGGATCGCAAAAAAAAAAAAGCGGGCGGATTACATTTTTTGCGGATTATCCGCACTTTGAAATGCGCCATTGCGATGCGCGTTGCGTCATCAGAGATTTGATTCTCAAAATTGGACTTTGGAATGCGCGTTGCGATGCGCAATGCGATGCGCGATGCGTCATCACGGATTTGATTATCAAACCTGTGATGACGCATCGTAACGCGCATCGCAACGCGCGCATTCCAAAGTCCAATCGAAACAAAATAAAAAATAAAAACATAAAGTAAACCATAAAAAAATTTAAACAAATTAAATAAACCTTAAAAAAAAATTTTAAAAAATAAAATAACCCATAAAAAAATAAAATAAATTAAATAAACCAAAAAAAAATTTTAAAAAATATGAAATTTTTTTTTTATTTAATTGCGGATCATCCGCGGATCATCCGCGGATCATCCGCGGATCGGGGCGGATTGGATCGCCATTTCTGCTACAATCCGCGGATTAGGGCGGATTGGCTTTCCTGCCATGCGGTGCGGATTGGATCGGATTCTCCCGATCCGCGCCCATCTCTACAGCTGAGTTATACCTACTCGGCTACTGATTGGCAACGCGAATAAATTCTGCCTTAAAATAAATCGAAAAATAATTGCAAATTTATCAAGTCGCCGACTAAGTGTGTCGGATAAGTCGTCGAAAATATCAACCAGTTTTCTTTCTCTAGTTGAATTTAATGTTTCAAAAATTAGGAAGGTCGACATCCAATTCAAACTATCAAACACGATTTTATTAAATTCAATGGATTAAATCCACAAAAAAAACTGAATAGTTACATCTATAATACACAAACATCGTTCAGAGAACTTTTCGAACAATAAAGCCTTTTTAATTTTCTTCATCGACATCGCTGGCTTCGTCCTCTTCATCATTCGTTGGTCCATACTTATCGTCATATTTGCGTATAGCATCGTCTTTGATTTTCTTAAGGTCTTCCTCAGTTAAACCGTTCATTGCTGCTTTGATGGCGTCTAAGTCGATTTCGTTACCCGACTTCACATAGCGCTGAGCTGACATCATAAGAAATTCAATCATAGATTCCACGAAGAAAGCAAGTTGGTGATTAGCTGGTTCGGTCAGCGTATACTCCATTGGCAGATTGCTTTTAATCATCGCTTGTATTTGTTCTGAATTCATTTTCGTAACTAGATTTAAAAATAAAATCAAAAATTTAGAAGTTAAAACTATCATTAAATAAAATACTTACGATACGGCGCTTCTTCTGTCTATCTATCTTCGACTTTTTAAAGTATATTCGTTTTTGTTGGGAGAAGAGAAATAAACGTGTGGATGGGATGAATTTACGTGAACGAATGTCTTATTAAGTTGTCATTTCCGGTTTATACAAACAGGAAGTGACTAACAGTCACATGACAGATTAACAAGATAAGATACAGTAACATTGCATGATGGGTAACAAGTTACCAGGCAACATATCCCCGGTTTTGAAAAAAAGAAAGATATTAAATTAATATAGAAATTAGAAATAAAAAAGTACAAAATTGAAAACACCCTCTATAAACCAAATATTTTTATTTTTTATTTGTTTTTGATTGTCAGTTGCTAATTTGGCCACTAGGGAATCAAAAAAACTGATAGGGTTGTTTTTGCCCGATTTAAATTATTTGGCGAAATTCTGAGGTAAAAATTGCACAACTTCGAACGAGACGAGAATGTAGTGACTTTATTCGTAATTCCATGTCATTCGACTCGTTACTGGGTCACTTTGATGCCATTCTATCAATTTTGGTCGTGTCAGACACATTGGTTCATTTAAATTCATTCAAACTACCCTGGTGTCAAATATTTGTGATGCATCGATGGACAAACGATGACGTAATTTTCTGTTTTACGTTAATCATAAAGCAAAAATGGTTTAAAAATTTGTTTTTATTACCACTGGTGTCCACAAACGAATGATGACGCAAATTTTTATTTTATGTTTATAGGAGAAACAGTTTTTCAAAAACAAGTAATTTTTTTTAAAAAAATTTAATTATTTATTTGTTTTTAATTAGAGAGTGTTTGGTATCGATTGAATTTGAATGTGGACTATTAATCCAATATCACACGTGTTGCACGCTCGAATTAGGAGGGACAAAAGAAGAGGTATTGGACTAGGATGGTATTGTGAGTATTGAATTGATGGGAGGAGACTTGAATTGTTTCTATAATTAAAATGACCTTTTGTTGTAGTGCGATGAGGATCGGGTTAATGTCAAAGGTAGAGTTGTAAAATTCAATTTAGGATCAGCTTGCTGCTTTATATTGGGGGCTAGACATTGATCAGGGAAGAAGGGATGGGTTACCTGAAGAAGGAAAGGAAGGATTTGGTGAAATTTCAGTCCTTGGATCGATTTGAGAGAATTTTTGGGGGTTTTGTGGGGGATTTTTGGTGGGAAATTGGTTTAAAAATGTTGGGAAGAAAGAAAAAGATGATGTTATTATTAATTTCTTTGGGTTTGAGTGATCTGTTTTAAATTTAATGCAGTGTAGAAGTGTCTGAAGAAAGACTGACAACTTTTGTTTTTGGTCTTAAAAATGAAATGGAGTTGAAAGGTTGCGTTTGGACGTGGGAAATGTTTGTAATGGTTATCAATTTAGCCTCGGGTGACTTAGTAATGGGTTTGCAAGGGATTCATAATGCATTTTGCTGTGCTGCATAGTGGGTATGCATCTATTTTTAGTTTCAGGTTTGTAATGTAAGTGATCTTTATTCTTTTTCATGGAATTTCTTTTCTCTTTGCAATGAAATAAAATACAGTGAAACCCACTTACAATTTTATTTTTGGACTCGGGAAAAAAGAGACGATGTATGTGGATGACATATCATTCGAACGCGCAAATAACGCCCAAGAAATAACGTCATTGTAACGCCATAAGTGGGTTTATTGTTCCTCCTTCGAGGCTGCCCCTTATGTAACAAGCATTGGAAATTTTGTTATTTTGAAGTTATAATCGAGTTCCTGCGCTTTGAGAACCGAAATTTCAAGCCGTTATAGGCGGGTTGACGTTCTTATAATTGATGCCGTTATAACCAAGTAATTTCAGTAGAAGAGCTTTGGCTGGGGAAAATCAAGCATGACGTTATAAAGCGGGTTATAATCAGATTGATTGAAGTCTTTTAAAAAAATCTGACTCATAACCACACACGATGTTTAATTTAATCGACTAAACCCTAACCCGAAATATGACATTTTGGCAACTTTATTTGAACGTCTATAATTGGAAGTTATTAAATTTACTATAGATATTTCAAATCTGGGTGGAAGTGGAACTGTGCAGTAAATTTTTTGACATTTTAACAAAGGCAAAAATACACTCGACCGGAAAACGAGATTTCTGAAGTTCGAATCCCATAGCTTAGGGATGGGCTCGACCTCACAGACCCAACAATTGAATTTTTCAACCAATTTTTGAAATTTCCTTATTTGACCTACAGTAGGTTAAAATGGACATGAGCTTATACAGTATAGTATAGTTGGAAATTAAAACTTTTTGCATCAAACACAAAATGTGTTAAATAATTCTGTGGATGGATTCTTAGCTTCCCTCCCACTATCTTTCATTCAAGGATCTCCATCCGGGGTTCTTCTTTCTAGCAACTCGAAACGGTTATTGGATTCTTGGTCATTTTGGATTTCCATTGAAAGGGGCATCAACTTAAAGCATGCTACTTCATTCAAAATATATTTGAGTAAACATTTAGAGAGTTTGCGCATAAATGTTGTCTGTTAATAAAATTATAGTTTAAATACTTACTAATTGAATTTAGCACTTAACACAAGTAATTAAATAAGTCCAAATTTTCCAGAATTAGTGCTGCAGATGAAAAGATTTATACGGTTTAACTTTAGACTTACGAGTGGGACAGCATGGTCGCCATTTGCAAAGGGATAGTGATAAGGGTGAAGCCTACATACATATTTATTAAGCTTATAACTGAGTTTTTTCATTTGATCATCCTTATTTTCATAAATAGTGTGAGAAAGTCAGAAAGATCATAACTGTATAACTTTATAAAGGAAAACATCCATGCGCAAACACTATCAAAATTACAGTACTTGACTTATTCATGGCTCGAGTTACTGGGTTCAGTGAATGCACAAACCAAATTATGATGGATTATCTTAATAAGATTCCTACTAACTAGCAAAATCTATGATAATCAGATTGTTGAAAATCCATTTAACACCATAATCCATTTAATCCAGTTATCCTCAAAACATTTATAAATAAATACTCCATAAGAATATTATAAAATAACACCATTGTTAAAAATTAACACCAACGAAACAATAAATCACTCCATCCACATAACCTTCAACAATACCTTTCAATTATTAGCGTACCTCGCACAATCGATGACAAAACTGCCAACACAGGAAATTAAAACAATCGTTCAAATTCAAATCCTCCCATCTTAATAAATCAATCTCAATAATTCCTGTCAACAATGGAAACTCGATGCTTCGCTTCGATCAACAAAGATGGTCGTGTCGTCACGTTCCCAGCTTCCCATCAATATATCCCTGCAAGGCTGCAAAGCAAACTTTCTACTCTGTTCTGTACAATACAATCGGGACCATAATTCTTTCCTCTATGGGTTCACCACTAACGACTCGAACCGTTTGCTTCAATATGAATGAATAATGACCCCCATTATCTGAAGCTTAAAAATTAAATACCATCGAGAGAAAAATTGGTGAAATAATTCCGCATTTGATCGAATAGTGCGTCACGTGATGTGAAATCCCATTGGTCAATCGTCAACACTTCGACATGACAATTTACGAGTCAATTTTGATGGTAAATTGCAATCAAAGCTAATTATAAATGTGAAAAATTAAAGTTAATGCGTGTGGAAATGTATTTGTACTGTGTGAGGTCGGCTTTAGGGTTTGTGGTTGTAAATTAAATTAAATACCGACTATTTTTAGTTTGTTTTCATCAAGAAATGCTCGGGGGAGTTGTGCAGCTGCAATTATGACAGTTTTTTTCTCTCGTTTGGTTGTGGCTCGAGGAATTTTTGTTGTTTGTTGTTTTGGGAATGAGGGTGGAAGTGGGATTAGTCTCTGCTGGATTAATGTAATTTTTTTTTAACGATTGCATTGAGTTTATTGGGAATTTTTGGTTTGGGTGAATGTACGAATTCAATAAGCGAGAAACAACAGACTGGTGTTTATTGTCGATGCTTTCCTACATTGCATTGTTTTGCTCTTTGCCTTTTTTGCAGCTTTTGAGGGGTGAAAAGGCACTTCCGGTTGGTATTGTTTACACTTGCATTCACACTAGTCTTTAAAAATTTTATAAATCTCTTTTAAAGGTATAATATTTTAACAGATTGCATTATTTTATTCAAGAACTGATAACCATTTCCCAGAATCCTAAAAATGCGGATTACATACTAGGTAAAGGTACTTAGAATATTCTCCGGTTAAAGTGGATAAGCCAGTTTGCCAAACTGAGTTACAGTACAGTAACTTTATCCTGATTGCAAGTGCCCAATCTGGGTTAATTTTACAGTTGTGTCTGCACCAAAAATTTAAACCATATTCAACTTGGTAGTGCAAACGGGGTTTCTATTCACTGACTGGCTAAACACATTAAACAACAACAACGACTATTCTCACTGGCCTTTAAGTGTGAATGGGATTTGGGTTATGCTGCATCTGTGCTGCCTACTCAAGACCAGCTCAAGTGATCTTGGCCTACTTCAGCTTTAGCTTGTGCTACCTAGTGTGATTGCATGCATGTACAGTATGACAGAAAAATCTTTTCTCTACCCCATGCTGTCCATGCAGCAAAGACCATGCTACTTTTAATAACAATAAGGGGTCAAATTTCCACCTTTCCAAAAACCCCTGTACAATACCAGCGTTTCTTAGTTCTTATACTCTCTGGAATCTAGAAATCTGATCCTTTGCAAAAGTAGTACAGGCCTTCGTCCCTAGTGGCAGAAAGTTGAACTACTCAGTTGCAGCTTGGACACTGGGCAGCATAGGATGGAGGAAAGATTAATTAGTAAGCATTAATGAATTTTCAAGCGTTTAACCCATCCGGAAGTAGAATTTTTTGCTCGTTTAAATTGCAGAGTTTCACTTTCCTGCAATACAGTTTATTTTGAGAAGTCTAAAATTTAATTTCTGGTTGATATTTCACTGAAATTGGATGCGATAATATATCTTTGTGCCCTAAAATACCAGGCTATCAATTATCACGTACCCAAACAAACCGGAAGTGCGACTTTAGTAGCTCCAAAATCGTATTTTACAGATACATTATTTGTTGTTATTTTGAACATTTTGTATGAGCCAGCATCAAACGAAATCTTCGAACAATATTTTCTCCTAACTGTATGACAGCAACAACTGCCGGCAATATTAGTAATTAAATATTAAGACACTTCATATAAAATTAATCGCTTTCTCAACATCCGTCCAATGTGGTAATGAATTTTTCCACTCGACCCATCATAAATCCCTTTAAAAAAATAAGAGAAAAATAAAAAAAAATTTTAAACACTGCAAAAAATCGAAAAAATACGAATTTTGTAGTTTACTGTGCTCCATACATTCAATTTCTATTCGAATTTGGTGAATAAAAACCACAAAAACACAAAAAACCAATAAAAAAACGATGCAAAATCAATTCCATATCAGAATTCAATCGATTCACAATCATTTTTCCAGTACTAACCCCCTAAAATCGACTAAAAACAAGAACTATGGTACACCAACACTCATCAAAACTCACAACTTCAAAACAACAAAAAATCCAACAAACAAACCTCCCAAAAAAAAATCTTAATTTTCTCATCACTTCCCATTTTCAAACCAATTTTCCCCATCATTTCCCCTTTAAACCCCCGGTAAATAAAAACCTCAAAAACATAAAGGCAACAAACACAGAAAAATAACTCTGGACAGATATGTTCTCGCATTTGATTTGCGATGTGCAGATAGCGCCGTGTGGATGCGATGCGTGACTGAATTAATAGGAAGCAATAAATTGTAAGTTTAGTCGTCTATGATATTGGTCACTTGGTGCATTGGACATGGATGATATTCATGTTCCAACAGGTTCCTCGCCAACCTGCCATTTACATGTATAGTAACTCTCACGTGAAAGAGGCGCCCACTTTGCCTCTGGATCAATATTGAATAGAAATGCTTTAATTTTCCACTGTTTATATTCGATATTTTATTCATACACTCCCAACTCATCTCAACCAACGATATTTTTCCCACTTTTCCCTAAAATAATAAACACAAATAAAATAATAACAATTTTTGTCATTTTTCTTTAAAAGACATAAAAAATATTTTTTTGTTGTTGTTATTGTGGTTGCCGTCTTGTTTTAATAATGATTAGTTACATGGTATTGTAGTTTAGCGCAACTATTGACTCTAATGGGCAAAGTCGAACCTCGTTATAACGAATTGCTCGGGGAATGAAAATTTGTTCGCTATAACGAGTGTTCGTTAATATGAAAACCCCGTTATAGCAAATTTGTTTGTAATAAAGAAAATATTTCGTTATTACGAAGGAATTCATAATGACTAACCAAAAGAAAAATGCTGCTAGAGAAGGATTCTGACAATTTCAAGAGTTGTCGACAAAAATTTATCATTTGGTGGCAACATATCGACGATAAAAATCGCAAAAATCGATATTTTCGACCGGAAATGTAGATTATAACGAGAAAAACAGCATTTCCGGTTCATATTTTCGTTCTTTCGCTATATTGAAATTCGTTATAACGAAATTTTTTAGCATGGGACGGATAGATCGACCGACCAACCAAATGAAATTTATAATTTGCTATATCGCAAAATTCGTTATATCGAAGTTCGTTATAACGAGGTTCGACCTGTATTTAGCAATTTTGAAAAAAAAATTTTTCTTTCTTTTACAAATGTGGGAAATGCATGGGATTGTTTTCGAGACGAACTTCCCCTCGTTTGCACGCGCACCCATTTCCTGTACGCATGCTGATGATGACGGTTCGTTCGTTCGTTCGTTCGTCGTCGTGACGACTCGAATCTTTCTTGTGATCGTGTATGCAGGAACCTGGTTGAAAAGATGGCTTTAAATGCTTCCTGTGCCACTAAAAGTTGATTTTTAAATTGCGCCCAACTGGAGATGGATCTTTTATGCGGGTCCAACGCCCGCTCCAAAGGGGGACATTAAGTTTTGTGTCGGTGGTCGTTAAGAGTTACACCTGAATTAATGAAATTTGCCAAGTTTTAGGCTTTAGGCGCCCAAATGCGCCAAAGTTGGACATAAAAAAAACTTTAAAGCATTTTTTTTTGAAAATTTTTTTTTTTATTTTGAAAGTAAATTGCTATTTGTTTGTGTATGGTAATGTGTGGGTGTTTGTAATCTAATAAATTGGAGCATTTGTGCATTCTCTATACAGTAGTAGTGAAGCATAAACATTGGCTGGCTTCTAATGCCTCTAGCTAGATTGCTTCGACTAGTTTACCTAATTTATAATGGCTAACTCTAGTTTCTAACTCACTAGGGTAGCACGACTTGGGTTGCTTTTTTAAATGTTTTTTTTTGGGTAATTGTGTGGGAAGATTGATTTGCATCTGGGTGCATTGTGTTTTGTGTGTAGGAGAGAAGTTACTGTAGGAAAAAGGGGAAAAAGTCCGAAAAGTGTTTTTTTTCCTTTAATGGGGCAGAGAAACCCTAAAGAGTAATACTGGAATAGAAAATTGAAATGATCTACGTGTTTTTCTATATTTATGCTGAATAAACGAGGAATTATTAATTATGACTTTCAAATTTTGTTGAATAATTTATTGTTTTCTTTAACGGGTCATGCAATTCGCTATTGTGAAAACATGAGTGCAAAGGCATTGTACTCTTAACCAAATACTTTATAAGGGAAACTGTTTGAATTTTTTTACGTTTTATTTTATTTACTGAAGAGTAAAGATGTGATATACATTATTTTAGACAGGGTGCGGCCACTGCCTCTGAAACTGGATATGGTACTTAAAATCGTTTAAAAGGCGATGCACTTTTATGACTTTTAAAGGTGTTACCTTATAAATTTATATTAATATGGCTTTTATGTCGACTCTTCAAACCTTTAAACAGGAAATTAGTTGTCTTACCTTATAAATTTAGAAGGGATACCTTTTATTTTAAAAGATAATATAAATTAAAAGGGGTAATTAAAGGTTTTGATTAAGAGTGTGCAGTTATGAAACTAAAGGGACATTGGGTCTGATCTAATTGATAAAATTTAATAGTTTAGACTATGTTTTTGTCAATATGTATTTACTGAGGACTGGATTCACACAAGGGAAGTTGTAGCAGTAGGGTAATATATTGCCACTAGGCGGCGCTTAGCTTTGGGCTGGTTTATTTTAAGTTCAGGAAGATCCAAGTGGAGATCGCCTCTAAAAACGACGCGTCGCCTACGGTAGTGACAATCCCCTTTTTTTAATTCCAGTTTTTAAGCCAAGACTTCAATAGGAAGTTTGCGCTAGTGCAACTTCCAAGACTTATCTTATGACTTATGACTCATAGCCATTCGATTACGGTACCACGGCCACACAGTAGGTAAGTCTTACGTTGCGCCAGCGCAAACTCCCTATTGAAGTCTTGGCTTACCGTACTTTAATTCATACTTTATTTGAGAACTAATTCTGACTAAAGCCTTTAACTTTTTTTGCGTATTGCATACTTTCATCAAAAACATTTATACCAGTACATTAAAAACTATTTGTTGTTATTTTTAAGCGAGTTTTTAAGTACTTTTATGGCGAGTTTACATTATTTATGAGATTGCTACCTCGACTGGTCAGAATACTTGGATATTTGCAATGTTTTTGTGTACAAGAACATTACAAATTTCCAGAATTATGCATAATAGATGATTCTAAGAAATGCATGATAAATATTTTTAACGTTCATTTTACAGTGTGCAAACAATCTACACAGTTTGTACAGAAAGGAAACTGCAGGATAAATTTTTATCGTGGGCATGTTGTAGCACAGTATGCACAAACAATGCAGAATATTTGCATACTGGTTTATACAAAATGAATTGTGCAGAAAATTCGTGCAGTATGACATTGCACACACGATTTTCTGCAGAATTCTGCAGAGTAATTTCATTTTCTTTTCATAAAAAAGAAATTTGCTCGGTGTGGGAAAAGTTGTGGAGTCGAAAGGAAAATTTCGATTAAGTTGTTTATTCCAAGTTTGTTGAATAGACGACGGATAAACCGAGACTTATTACCATTGCGAACCGAATTAAGCTGGCAAAGAGAGGATGAAAGGAAAAAGTCAGTTCCAAAACAGAAACCACCTAAGAATTCCTCGTTTTTATGATTCATGAGAAAGGATGATGATGATGATGGTGGCCATGATGATGCGAACGAGGATAACGGATGACGTCAGAAGTGAGTTTTCACCGGGCAACGTGCCAATCGCTGTTTGTTGACAAAAGAAAATAAAAAAAAATTTTTTTTCATTTTTTTTTTCAAGGAAACAAATGAGATAAGGAGAATACCTTAAGAGAAAATTTCTGCAGTTGAAGTATAATGCGTTTTTTTAAATTTTAAAAACTTTTATTTAAATTTTTTTAAATTTTTAAATTTTTAAATTTTGCGCGCAAATAATTAAAGTTCAATTTGAGTAATTTTCTAGTCGAAAGACAAATTAAAAATGAATAAAAACAATTTCTCGGTAAAGATAAGTGTGTATGTTTAGGGGGGAAATGAGTGGGAGGTTGTGAGTTTGCGCAGAATTTGCATTGTAGGTGGTGGAAACTGGAAATTTAAGTTCTGCTTTTGACGATAGATTTTTTTTTTCTCCAAGTCTTTTCTATCGATTTAACACTTTAAACAAGAAAATTGTATGTAAAAGTAGGTTTGGAATGAAGTGATGTTTCAAAGGGTTTCCTAAATAAATCAAATTGACTATAAACTTATTGCGTCTTTTTTTTTTTTTTTTTTCCCCTTGGGTGAGTGTAAAATATCGATTTGTCATTTATTTGTGGTGTAAAATCGATGGAGAAACAATTTAGGATGTCGATGTGGCTATTAAATTGCATGATTTCGGATTTTGGCTTTTATTTTTCCATGTTTTTGAAGATTTTTTTTTAAATACAATATGGAAAAAGTGTGTGAGTTGAAGTAAATCTTTGGTTTGAGTTTGAAATTTTAAATTTTAATTTTCAATTTTGGTGTATAGAAGGTTGATAATATGCAGTACGCTTGTGGAATAATGGAAAATGGGAAAGTGGTTTTGATTCTATTTGAGATTGCTTTAGGTTTTTTCCCCTTCTCATACCACATGTATAAACCATGCAGAGAGAAAGAAAACTTTGAATTTGTGGGGGATGGTTGGGTGATGTGGGGGGAGGGGAGTGACAAAAAGTGGACATGGCAACGACATTGAGGTAGTTGCATCGGGGTGGTCATTGAAGGGGATGTTTCGATCAGAATGCCAGTGAAATATTAAATGTGCATTTGTGGTTATAATATACAGTAATGTATAAATAACTTAAGGATTTCTCGATGCAATTTTCGTATAGTGAATTGAATTCAAGCCACTTGCTGTGAATGTTGGTAAATATTGAAGGACAATGTATTAATCACGGTTCCATTGGGGTTTGGACAAAACGTGGAATGGAATGCCTTGTGGAATGCAATGTGTGAAATGCGGTATTCATACTGAAAAATAATCGGTGTAAATGGGTGTAAAATTGATGTATTGAAATTATAGTTGTTAATTAACAGCATTGTTATTTTCGTTTGGATATACCTAATCGAAGTCAATTGTACCATTATTGTAATAAGTGTACCTCTGGGTATGATCTGCTGCATATTTAAAATGTAAATAAGAGTGAATTCATGGAATGAAGCAGAAGATGGCCTTCTGCTGATATTGGCACAGAATATAGCATCATGGTCTTTAATCGGTTATAGACAACACCTCATAATGTTGGCCATGGTATTTTAGCGTTAAGGGAACCAGGACATGTTGTACTGTACGTTCACTGTATTTCAAGTCCCAAATTTCTTCAATTATCTTCGGAAACTTGAAAATCTCAAACGTGTTATAGACTAGCAAAATCAAATCACCACTGCCCAAACAATCATTTAAACCATAAAGTAATCAATGCATAGGTTGCATTCATGTTATGAAGCAAAGTGATATAGGAATTTTCCATAAAACTCGAGTTTTCAAGTGTTTGTTTGTTTTTCTCCCTCTACGGCCAAGTTTTGCTCCACCCAAATTTGACACTTTGTTGATTTCTGAGTGCTGCAGGCAAGCTATCGCCATAAAAGTTTAGGTGCAGCTGTTTTTAACCTTCCCCCATCTTATACACTGAAGTTTTTTGTCTTTAATTGTCATAGTTTTTTTTTAAAAAATCAAAAACTTGACCCTTGGCCAAAGTTTTGGCATGGTTTGTCATTTGAAGCATTGCTCCAGACGAACCGAAAGTTCTGTATTTTAGACAGGGTGGCCAGTGCCTCTAAAACCAATCCACACATTTTAAATACCTGAAATCAACCAATTGACATGCACTTTCATACTTTTAAAGGTGTCACCTTATAAATTCACATTAATACGCCTGTCATATCAACACTTTACACCTTTAAACAGGAAATCAGTCGTCATACCTTCTAAATTTAGAAGGAAACACCCTTTTTATCATTCTCATAAGAGAATGTAAATTAAAAGGGATAAATAAAAGGCATTTTCTTAAGAGTGCAACCTACCCTTGTCCCTATGGATTCCCAAAATAACATTACCTACACCCATTAAATTAGAAACAAAACAAAACAAAAAAACATGACAAATTGACATTTCATGTTCCCTTTTATCAACCAACAACTTTTGCCCTTCACATTAGCAACAAACAAACCTTTATCTCGTTTGTAACCGGTCTACGAGCATGAAAACTCCCGGTTGCGTGCAAACCGAGACACTCACATTTCTCACATACACCAAGCTTTGAGGTGACTTTCAAATATGACCCTTTTTCTCCCTCCAAACCCGTTGCCGCTGAAAATTCAGTGACATTTATAATTTAAGGGATTTAGTGTACGTTGTCAGGTAGTTTCTCAGACTTAGACACACAAAGCAATGTTTTTACCCCGCGAAACACAATCGTAGCCATAAATTTCTCCTTAAATATTTTACACAAATCCCTTTCATATTATTTTTCTTCCACGTCAAATATGGCCTAATCGTCGTGAAAAATGGAACAACGTGTTCAATTTATATTACATACCCTAGTTGGATATCGAATTCCATCGATCGATCGAGCAATCGATCCCGAATTATACATAACGATCAAAATACCGGAAATAAAAGAAATGGAAACAGGAGGAGAGGAAATGGGAATTACTAATTGGACAAATTGAATAATGAATTACAACGGATTGGATATCTGAGTCGGATGTTAAAAGAATTATCGCAACACGAGTAAATTGTATTGTATTAATAATTAACGGCGGGTTTTTTGTGACCGGTGAGGTTTGCGCAGGAATTTTCTTTCTTATGCTCGTTTCTGACTTCTTATGTTAATAAAATACCATAATCGGCTTTTGGCATGACAAAGGGCACTGTTATGATGTTATTACGTTATTTTGTGAAATATTATTGCAATCTTAACATTTGGAAGGTTTTTTTTTTATATAGATCTTAGCTGTGTTTATTTTTGGGCTTGAATTTGATGATTACAATTTACAAAGGGATTTTAGAATTGTTTTTGTTTTTATTGAAATTGTTGTTGCGGAGATCTGTTGTGGTAAGAATTCAACTGTAATGAAGATGTTAAGAATTCATCGGCATCAAAACCACTCACCTTTTGGCCATAAGGACGTAATGCGGGAAAGCCAAGGGGCAGCTGTAATGCAGTGATCTGGAAAACTGTTTTCCTTAATTCTTAATAACAACTAGAGTATATACTTGTAATAAATTAATAATGTTGTGGTGAATAACAACAAACTGAAGAATAATAATAATAATAGTAAAAATAACAAACATATACTTAGCTCTATTTATAGATCCCAATAAACACAGCGAAGAAAATTCCTTAAGTTAAAATTAAAACAAGAAAACAATAATTATCACATTAAACATGAGAAAAATTCTATACAAACATTGCTAAATAGGGTGTTTACTTGACAAACCGGTCAATTTTTGGGAAAACCGTTTATTGTATTCAAAAACCAAGCAGACTAGCCTGTAGCTCAATCTAATAGCGTCAACAAATTTTATTTCTGATATGCAATGATGCAATTTTCATTTACTGACTCGTTAACGGGCCGAAGCAGAGCAAAAGTTCCAATTAGAAAGTTGTTGTAGAGCATCCAAAGATATTCTTGAAATTGTTTTGCCAATAGAAATTCCAACAATAACTCTGGAAACAAAAACAAACACCAGTGGTACAATGAAATTATTTATGCCAATCAAAAAACTCATATTTCATTTCCCATTTTCTTATTGGATTTATGAAATAAATAAATTTTATTGTACCAGTACCACTTAGTAGACTTAATTTAATTTAATTCAATTCAATTTAAAAAATCCAAAAAATATTTTTTTTTCAAATAAAAAATTTCTTACTCGATCCCCATCTTGATGTCTTCATATTGGTGACTTAATCGATTGTGTTTTGAATAGCGAAAAAATCGATTTCAAACACACGTAAAGCCCAAATTTCTCTATAAACACACACACACATTCGAGATCATCGACCTTCATTTTATTCATTTAAATTCTATTTAAAAAAATTAAAACTCACCAATTCCTTCACCCCCAACCCCTAAACCCCTTTCCCACCAAAAAAAATAATAAAATCAAATTCAAACAACAAGAAAAACAACAACACCACAACGAACCCCATGTTATTGCAACATTTCCATCGAATCCCACCATCACGGAGGAATTTAAAAGCCGTAAGCTGATCATATTTCCAAATGGGTCCATCAGGATACCAGTTGTTGGCTGTAAAGTGCGTGTACATACTCCAGAGGCTTTTTTTTGTCTCCTCTTTTCTTTGCTCTCTGACCTTTCACATCTGATCGATCTGTCCCTTGGGCAACTACTGAATCTTCATTCAGGGCATGGGTTCCAACAGTTTTTCCATCAGTAAAGAGTGTCTTGTCGTGGTCCATCTTCCTATTCGTTTTTCAGGTGGTATTTTTATTCAAAGAAAGAAAGAAAGAAATGTTTTGTTGTCTCGAATTCCAAATGAAACGACTTGGTTAAAGAGTGAGTCGCTTTGTGATGGATTTTTGCGGGGTAGCGATGGCTCTTATTGATTTGGTTTGTTGGAGCGAAAGAAGTTCAAATACACGTGTGCCTGGCTGACCTAACATAGGAGATGGGGTCTTGGCAACCGCCAGTGCGCGGGCGCGTAGGTATGGCGAGCTAAATATAGGATAGGATGCTTTCACGGTTTCTATGTTATTAACGTGCATTGTGGGTCGTGTGATGTGAGTGCATGGATGCCGGAGGTTTGGGTCGTTTGAGTTATGCGTGTATAGTATGCATTGATGTGGTTTGGGGGTGGTTGGTGTTGTTGTTGTTGATTGTGGGGATTACTAGGGGGAGGGTAATTGTGTGAATAAATAATTTTTTTGCCAGTAAATACTGAAATAAACGAGTGAAGAGTCGAATCTCTTACTGTAAATGTATAGACCCTGTTTGGTTGGTTTGTATTTTAAATTTAAATAAATATTTTGGACGTTAGTAAATATTTGGCATGTTTTGACCAAATATAAATGTTTTGGAGCTTTAGGCTCTAAAATATTTAATTTTTATTAAATGTGCATTAATAAGTAAGTAGCTAACAAGTTAATGAATGAAAAAATAAGACTTACAAACTAAATAACTAAATAAATAAAAATAACAAACAGAATAAATAAAACTTACCAACTCCCTGAACTTACAAATGTATGGGTTAAACCGTTGTAATTTTGAAATTATATGATTGTGGATGTGTTAATAAGTGAATTTATGTGTAGTACCTATGTGATTTTAAAAAATATTTGACTGTTTTTTTTTAAAAGAATATATATTTAAATATTTTGCCAATTTTTTATTAAGTAATTATCTGTTCCCTAGTGATTAAAATTGAAAAATCGGGTGTTGGGAGGTAATGGGGTGGAAATGGAAATTTAAATTTTGGGGGATGGGATTTATGAGGTTGGATTTATGAGAGGTTATGAGTGATGTGAAGATCTTTTTCTCTAGTGTTCGAATGGAGAAACATCCTGAGTCAAGGTTGTAAGTTGTGACATGGATACTATTGATGTTTTGAAGGGGTTAACGTACTAACTTCTGGTTACTTGGAATGGAAGGTCATGATTCATGAAAGGTAATTTGTGTGATTTGATTTTTTTTGGTTCTGACCGCTGTAGTTCTGATCGAATCGTGGAAGTTGTTCTGGAATTGATTGGGAAGCAAAGGGATTTAGTTGTGTTGATAAGTATTTCATGAGTGAGATTGCCATTTTCAATTGGTTGGAAAGGCACTGCCGGTTGAATTGAGAGATTCGTAATTTTAGGTCTTTTTACTGTATGTTATGAATCTTGTTTCTTTAACTTTTGACGATCTTGGTCGAACCGGAAGTGCCTTTTCTAGACCCTCCGAATGACAAATTTTAAAGGGTTAGTGCAACAAAATTAAAATGCCATGAAATTTATACAGATGAAACTTCAGTATTAAAATAGTACTCACAATTATTTTCAATTTTTTT
>JAQFZO010000468.1:0-24563 GCA_034695885.1 Geophilus flavus
CTAAAAGGTTCGAACATTTTATAAAATTCGATTAAACATAGTTTTTCGTTGTATGTAGTTCTCTCTCACTGTTTGTCCTCCAAGTCTCACATCCAATTTCCACTCCAATTTCCATTGTTCATTCTTCGCACTATCATTTCCACAAAACCCGATCCTCATCCTTACTATTTTAAGCAAATACTATCAAAAAAGAAGCAAAACCTTTGCTACTGCAAAATGAAACTACTTGATTATTTTGTGCGCTCAAAATATTCGAAAATCAATTTTTTTTATCCAAATAAGCTTCGTGACCTTGAGGAATATGGATTGCAGTTTCAGTTTCAGTTTCCAGTCTTGTTATGATTTCTTTATGATCCTATACCAAGCCTCGACAGATTTTAAGTGACGTTGAAGGAAGGAACGGATGAGTCAGTCACCGACAACATACAACCCACAGTATTTAAGACGGATGAAAATCTCTTTCTTCATCAATTACAACATTTGTCAATAGAAAATGTCGAAATCACTTAATCCAATTTGCAATAATCTACAAACAGGTGTAGAATTTGATGCGGATCCAAGCACAGAACAACCAAAGATCGAGTCGTTACCAGTGGTCAACGAAACCATCGACTCAAAGGTTTGTTTGTGTTATGATGAAATCGACTAACAAGTAAATCGTCCTAGCTGAAAAAAATTTGTAAATTTTTTTTTTTAAAGTATTATAAATTTCGATTTTTCAAGAAAGATTTTCGATATTAATATGCAAATTTTTTTTAGCTGGAAAATCACATCTAAATTTTTTACAAATTTTTTTAAAACACAAATTCTGCTAGATTAATTTTTACAAATTTTTTTAAAACACAAATTCTGCTAGATTAATTTTGAAAATTTTTTTGCACAAAATTCAAAATTTGTGAAATTTTTACATAATTTTACAATTTTTTTTAACTAGGGTAAGTATTATACGATGTATTGCAGGAAAGAAAACAATTCATATGATGAAGAAATTGATATTTCCAGAACGAGAACTACATACAACGAAAAACTATGTTTAATCGAATTTTATAAAATGTTCGAACCTTTTAGCATGTGTTCACCCAATTAGCATTTTGTTTTGCATGAAGAAAATTAAAAATAATAAAAAACAAACATAAAATTATGTTTTTAATAATTAAATTATGTATTTGTACTTCAAACATATTTTATTCGAAATCAGTAGTTTATGTAAAACAGGAATGATGTGAATATTTGACACCGAATAAAATATTTAAATTTCATCTCACAATTTCATTAAAATATCACGTAACAACGGACGCCCCAATACGGTTAATTGAAACTGTAAAGAATTCTTTTTCTTTTCTATAAACTTTGCGAAAGGTGAGTGACATCACGTAATATATTTTTATTTACCGAAATTAATTAATTTTTATTTAATTAAAAATATTTTCTCGACAATTTTTTATTATATTCAAATTTTTTCTATATTTTTAATTTTTGTACGCAGTTCGTACGATGGAAAGACACGATAATGTCGAGTACAACGTAGTGAGCGGACAACCGACGGTCAACTTTAGTTCGGTAGAAGAAGACGGAAATAAAGTATCGACGAGCGACAAGTAAATTGAAAATTTTTTGGAAAATGAAATCGAGTCAAAAATTTCTTGTTTAAAGTTTCTCGTGTCTTGTTTCAGGCCTGTAGATGAAGACACCGATTGTACGTGCGATGACTGCTGTAAAGGGTTCTTGTCTTGTTGCAGATTGGTTTTGGAATGCGTCAGTTGTTTTTTGTAATATTTTCTATAATTATGATTTATTATTTTTTTCTGTGCCCACAAAATTTACCGATGAGTGGACTGTCGATTTCGTGTCCATCACGAATTTCCAGGTAATCGTAGACGCAATTATCGTGATTTTCAACCTAGAAAATGTAAAAATGTAAAATTTTACGTAAATAAATGAAATATATTTTTAAAAAAAAAATTTCACACAGTTATACCTCGAAAGATTGAAATTTCAAAGCGACTTGATATTTATCCGGTACCGTAATCCTCCAAGTACACTCTTTATTCGATCTGTAGTCATCCGGGTAATTCGGACTTTGTAAATGTCCTTCGTCCATTTCCATATCTCCACCACAAACAGCTGGGAATAATAAATTTCATGTTAAAAACGAAAAATGAAAATTCTGCCATCTTCGATTTGATGATGCAATGAGGCAGAAGTTCGAGTTGTTGCCAACAGATGGCGGCCGATTTCCCAAAATACCATTCAATTTAAACAGTTGTCAAATCAACCACACTTTTTCTCTTAAATACTTTAAATTACCTTCGTACGAAGCTTTTAATCCACGTGAGAAATTGTATGATTTATATATACTGGTCATACGGCTATTTCCGGACACTATCGTATCGGGAATTCTAATCTACACGTATCTCCTTTCATCCGGTTCCGATATTTTCATCGATGACTTCCAAATTTTTTTCCGTACTGCAAAAACACGCAGTAAGAGTTGTTGGTTTTGGGCTAAGATTAGGAATTGCTGGAATCATCAAGTTCTCGTTTATCAATGGTAATTTAATTTTAATTTAGCATAAGAAAAATGTTTTTTTAGTTTCCAACGGCCAGGTAGCAGTCGTTTTCGATAGGAGAACTGGTATGAAAGTGAAAGTCTAGACGAAGGGAATCACTTTATATTTCCTCTGTTCCAAAAACCTGTAATCTACGATGTTCATTCAAGAAACATAACAGTTGTAACAAGTAGCAAAGATTTCAAGAACGTAAACATCGCACTTTGTATCTTCTTCAGACGTGTTCCTAATATTTTGCCTAAGTCTTCACCTTTTGGAATAGATTATGATGATAGAGATTTGTATGTATTCGCCAACAAATTGTTAAAAGCATTTGTGGCAAGTAGAAATTTAAAATAAAAATATTCCTAAAAATTCTGATGATTTTTCTTTTCTTGTTCAACTAGGCGCAGTTCACCGACAGTAAACTCGATGCCCATAGAGAAATAATCTCCGAGTCTATTTGTACAATTTTTAAGGATCGAGCCGAATATTTAGGCTTAATTGTTGACGATATTTTGATGGTAATTTGTTTTTTTAATTTTTTCTTCAAAGAAAAATTAATTTCTTTTAATCAATTTTACTTTTAGACACATCTTACCTTTTCAAAAGAATTTCCTCTTTCCATTATCGACTTGAAACACGCTAAATCAAAAATTATTTACCTGCCGCCTGGACAGCATATTATTGTACAATCTATGCCAATTGACTAACTACTGTATATCCATGTACGTAATCCAAACGAAATGAAATCATGAAGAGAAACAAGACCTTGTTTTCATTTAGTAAACATAATACTCAAAATATGGCATTCAAAATATTATTAAATAAATGAAATTCATACTGTCGATATATTTTACAAACTAACTAAGCAAGATTATCCATTGTGTTTTAAAATTTTGCGATCCAGCGCTACTGCCATTAAAATTCCACAATTTTAAAAAGCAATTTTTTAAAAATAGCGTATAGGCCAAATTTTCTGAATACATATGTACATGAAAAAATAAAATTAAAAATCAGCTATGCCTAAAATCTATTTATTTTGGAGTTTCCCCCTAATTTGTTTCAGGGAAGTGTGTATGTGTGTACACTAGAAGACTAGAAAAAATGAGAACAGAACTACAACGACTAAGAAGTGAAAAAAATAGGAGACCACAATAGTCAGCTTCACTGCACTAAAGTGTACATCCTGAAATCTCATCCAGTATCCCGTTATCAGTCTGATCCACGTCTGATCTGATAGTGTTGAGTTTTCAGTTGATACTGTAGCTGCCATTATGTTTGGATTGTTTGGATTGATAATTGGATTAAACAATTTTTTTGAATGGGGATTATAGACAATTTCCTGAGATGTCCTCCAATCCTTTATACATTCCCAATGATTTTTAGAAATCATTTTTGAGCAAGGCAGCAAAAAAAATTTCTACACTCTTAAAATTTTTTTTACCCCGTTGCCACCATTTGAACACCTTTAAGGGTAAGATAATACTTAGTTAGCTAATTGAGGTGTCATCTTACACTTAAAGATGTTCAAATGGTAGCAAAAAGGTAAAAAAAAATTAAGTACATTTACTAAATCTGGCACCGATTCACTTTTACCGGCATGCCGGAATTTAAGGCCCAACCCTTCAGTTCTGAAATCTGGGCGAATTCATTTTGTCCGGCATGCCGCGAAAAGCGTGGAAATACGGTATTTGTACACATACGAATTGTTTAAATACATAACAATTATGGTTTAAAAGTGCTCGGGAGTGTTAAACTGCAATTCCGCAGGGCTTGAAAAGGCACTTTCGGTTAGAATAGAGATCCAAAAATTTTAGGGAACTAAGATGGATCGGTATAGTTGGTTCCTAGAAAATTTCAAACCCCTAGAATATCTAAAAATGCCTTTTTAACTCGCTCGGAATCGAAGTGAATTCAGTTCTTCGACGTAAACAATTCACATAAGTTTATTAACAGCCACCAGACGGCGCCACCATGCACTGAAAATGACGGTGGGCCGTTCCTGGAAGCTCAGTATGATTTAATTTCCTCGAGTTCGTCGAAGTTCATCCCTTCCGATCGTTTTCTACATATTTTTCCTATACTGTTTAATTTTTATGAATTTTTTATGGTGTATTAATCAACGGCGCACCTGCTCAAACATCAACATCACAAGGTACGACATCCGAGACTCAATTCTCCTTCTTCCATCAACACAATAGTTCAGCGTAACACGCCTTACAAGTTACAAAACACGCTTTATTGCCTCATCCGATCGCTCTAAATACTTTTTATATCATTTATTTACAGTACAGTGCAACGATGGACGACGAAACGAAAGAAACGGCAGAAATGGATGCCGTAATCGTCAATCAACCATCAAAAATCGGTCAGCTGGCTACAGGAATGGGAACTTCGCCCGGGTATTTTAAAAATTAGTTTTAAAAAATAAAATTTAAAATTTTGATGTTTCAAATTTATTTTTTATAGGACAGACGATACGTGTTGTACGTTGTGCGTTCTCTTGTTTTTCTGTTGCGAACCAGAATTCTGCACTGAATGCTGTAACGCTTGTAACGAGTGTTGTATCGCCTGTCGGTAGTTTTATGCAACTTCTGTGTAAACACACGTGTTTTATATTTTCATTTATTTCATCATTTCATGCATTTTTGTAATATTTTATGTTTTGATGGGTTTTAAAAAGTTTTGGGAGTTGGTAAAAGTGAATTATGTTTTTATTTTTAGTGTTTTTGCATATGTTTTTTTGAAAATTATGAGAGGAAATGATTAGAAATGAATTTATTTTGATTTTATGTGAAAAGGAAGTGGGAACAAAAGGTTTTTTTATTTTAAAAATATTTTCATTATCAGATATTACCTTCAATTTATTTTTATATATGTATTTATGGTGTGGTAAGGTGGAAGTATTTTTTAAATGTTATTCAAATTGGTTTTGGTTTAATTTTATTGATGAAAATGTTTGATATTATTCACTAAAAGTACAAATTAATATTAATGTCAGTTGGCTCATTTAAAGACTCAAAAGTACTTGCTAGTTTTTATATATTTTTATGATAATAATTTAAAAATTTATAAGAATTACATGATTTTCAAGGAAAATTTGAAATAAACTAGAGAATTTATAGTTTAGTAAATATTTTAAAAATACTTTACATCTTTGCATTTTATATTTTTATTTTCTTGAATTAAAAAAATAAAATTCAAGTCTGACTATTCAAAAGCTCATTTTCCCGCCATGACGTCATAACATCGTAAAATCATCTTATGACATCATATGTAAACAGGAAGTCGGCCATTATATACAGTTGTTACCTTGAAAGTTCCTCAACTCGTACAGCTGCATTAATTTAAACCACATTATGTAACAAAATAACATTTTAAAAACTTATTTATTAATGCGCATTTATTCAACAATCTTCTGTGCAGCTAACACTGTATAATTCTCAAATATTGTAAGGTACAGTACAAAAATAGCGAATACAATTCGTAATTTTATTTTTTATTAATGAAAATTTTTCTTTTTTAATTAGATAAAACGTTTAAAAAAAATCAACATACCATGAGTTGTTGTGCCAACACTGAAAATGATGTCGTTGTAACAGAACAACCGAAATCGAACAACACAGGAGCGGCTGAGGCACTAGCTGAAGCGTAATTGAGTTTCTTAAAAAAAGGTATAACAATCACTAATGTTTTGTTTTGTTTACAGAACAGGTGACGTTTGTTCTGCAACGTGTTTTCTAATATGTTGTCCATGTTGTCATCCTGATTGTGACTGTGACTGTGGTGATTGTGGCAATTGTTCAGACTAATATTTAAATCTTGTGATAAATTATTTGGAGACTTTTTATTACATGATTATGTACAGTTTATGATCAATTTATGAAATATTTTTTATATTCTGGTATATTATTGTGTTGTTTTTGATTATAATCAAATAATGTCTGTTGGTAAATTATTTGTTTGTGTTAATCATAATATATTGGACAAATAATGTTAAAACATGTATATAACAATTTGTGTGAAGCAATTGTTGATATTTTTTTACATATTATACATTAAGTAGAATAGAAAACAATGCAGTGTTTCTGTGAAAACAAAACAGGGTAAAAAAGACATTGAAACAACAATTGTTCATTTTTTATTGGTTTATTGTGTTAGAAGTTGTGATTCAATTAGAGTTTTGGGAAACACCTCAGTTCATTCAAAAATTAAGATTTCCCAAACTTAAGTTGGATCACCACTTCTAACAATGCTGTAGTAATTTGTTTAAAAATAGAACAAACAAAGGTCTTCCTTTCTTAGTAGAATGAAAAAGAAAATTATTTAAATCATCATTCTAAACAATGAAATGTTTTGTGCAATGTAAACTGTTGCAAAACGTGAACATCTTATTTTGGCTTTTGATAAATAAATACTTAAATAGCATGGCTGTCAGCCAATGGAAAATTCTCCAACACACCTAATCCACATTATTTCATGGTTTATTTAACAACATCTTTGTAAATATTTCAAAATTCTTCACACCTGACATTTTTCCGGCGAAGAAATCATCTTGATGAATCCTTAGAAAAAAAGTAAGGAGAGTAAACATAAACTTTATTATTATTCAAATATTCATGTTTGTGTCTGTTGATTAAGTCATTTCATAACAATTTCCGGTTTGGAAGTGTGCCTAAAAAGTTTGCAATGTAAAAAATAAGTAGAAGCAATGAAAGTTTATCAGAGTTTGTTTCATTCAACATACTGGCTGTTTAACAAGCTGTTTTTATTTGCAATTCCAAGTGGCTTGCACAATAATGGGTTTTGTTAATGACATCATAGGAGAAAAAAATAAAAACTTTTGTTTATGATGCTTGAGTGTGAATTATGGTACTTTTAGTTGTTTATTAACATTATTATGGCTATGGACAGGATGTCTGACGTTTTGTTTTGTTGGTAGATGCAGTTTCTAAAGAAGAAAGTCATCTGGTGAAGCAATAAGTCAAATTCCAGTTTACTTGTGCAATGGTAAGTTATTATGATATCTTGCGAAAAGTGAACTATAGTCCCACTTATTAGAATTTATTTTTCAATGATTAATAAAGTTTTTGGAACAGTGTGAACACTTTATCAATACAGTAGAATGTTTTGGTGTCAGCACCAAATTCTAACAAGTGGGAATTCGGCTCGGTTTTCTTACACATACGTTTACATGATAAGAGTTTTTTGAGAATTATTCTGTAAATCAACAATGAGCGACAATACTCAACAATTAGCAAAAACAAGATAATCTTCAAAAAATTCTGGCATGTAAACATTTGTCTTGTTTCTACTTTTTGTATTGTTGGGAAAAGGCTGTGACAGTGCTGTGATGTGTAATTAATGGTAGCAAACAACAATGGTGCCATACTACAGTTTTGTAGGGAGTCATCTACAGTATTTGAGATTTTGCGATTGAGTTATGGATGCCAAAAATTAAAATTGTATTACATATGAATTGAATCCATCTGCCCAATCAGTGGAGACACCTGGAATTGACCATGATTTAACCTATTTCCACATCTGGCTGCCAAACTTCAGGTCATGTGATCAATTATTGGTAATTGTGTTCCCAAAAAAAATTGCTTACATCCTAATATATCAAAAGTAAACTAGAAATTTGTGATATCTGAATTTGAATATATTTTTACCAAATTCCACTTCACTTTTTAAAAAAAATATTAAATATTTCATTGACAATTTATCTGGAATTTGACTTGACTGACAATAAGACTTACTTCTATCCAGTAATTGCATTCTAGCATTCAATCCATGATCCAACAAAACAAGAATCAATTTTAGAGTTGAAAACATTTATTTTACAAAAAACATAATTTCCATCTTTAAATAAATCTTCCTTTCCATGATTACTAACAAAATCCCACAGTGTATAAAAAGTTTTTAGAGGACAAATACTGTACTTAGAAGGTCAAATTTTAATATCTGATTGAGCAGTTCCTTGAAAGCCAAATCCATTTATAGCAGGTCATAAAATTCAATTAGGAAAATTGGCAAGAAGTGAAAGATTTGATAATTTCATGTGTTAATGCCATTATCTTCTGCTTGAGTCTTGCATAGTTTTGAAAGAAAGTTTTAAAAAGTTAAATAAGGATACCATAACCAGCATTAATGGCTTTGAATTTGATTTTAACCAACTTTTGCAATGCAAGTCCCAAATTTGAGTTCTAGGAATGAAATTTGGTGCAAACTTAATACATTATTATTGTTAGTGTTGATTTACCATTATCAAACACTCAAAAGAAAACTAATACACAATAACAAAAGTCAAATTATCACTACATCAACATACTTGTTGATTTTACAATAATCTTCCTTACAATATTACAAAACAATGAAAAGTGTGTCATATCAACCTAACACCAAAAATACACTGCAACAAAACAATACAAGAATAATAACAATATCCTAATTCAACAATTATACATTTACAATACAAGGATAATGCACTCTAGGTATTATTATAATTGCCTGTTCCCATTGTTGATATTTGATAATTTTATTGCAAACAAGTGAATTGGAATCTGATGTACTAACAAAACATAATTCACTTGTGGAGGGAGTTTCAATCAAAGAAATTTAAAGATATTCCATTTTCATTAGTGAACTGGAATCTGAAGATGTAGATGTATTGAATTCCAGTTGACTTGTGAAAACAAGCCAAGAACTTCTTGGCTAACAATTCTCATTCAAATAACATTAACATTGATTGAAATAAAAAATAAAAATAAATCCAAAGTCCCAGCACTTTGTGTCAGAAGGCAAACCTGAACACTCTTCCAAGGCAATAGCGAAGTAGTTATCAGAATTGCCCAGAACAGCTAAGGCCTGGAAGTTGCAAACATCATCACTCTTTGTGATGCTATACACTTGTAGGCATAATTAGAGTATCCTATGGCAAGCCGTTCTGATTTTTATTACACATTTTTTGATATGTATCTGAAGAGCTATTATTCCATATTTACAGATATCTCTAATTGAATTAAAGATAATAGTAAATATGGCATGTAATAAAAATCAGATTGGTTTGCCAGTAAATTTCATTACAAAAACCAGAAGCCCCTACGTGTACTATAAATACAAATGGCTTTCTTAGACATTAGTGAGTCGGTGCAACTGTTTTCTTATACGTAATAACCCTTGCTTATGCTTGTGATTATTTTTTGGTGTTGGCACAAGAATTTTCCTCATGAAATTATTACTATGTTGTTGTGTGGTACTGCAATACCAGCTCGACCCACAGCAGGATGGGAAAGTTTGGGGAAACCCCTCCTGGTCCTAAATTGAGGTGTGGAGCATTATTATGAATCAACTAGGACCAAAAATTTCAACAATTGAAGCAATTGATGAAAAGATATATAGCTCCAAACTTTTGAGGTGGGCTAGAATGGGTGCTGCCATTGCAAATGGGTGGAGTCAATTGTAAGGATCTTGAAAGTAAGTGGCTGCACCCTTTTACAACAAAAGGTTATAAGGAAGCCTTTTCCTTAGTTATAACTTTACATATTAGGATATACAGTAAGGGTTATACGTATAAGGAAACAATCGCGCTAACTCTCTACTCTTGAGAAACTTATAACAGAAATTACAACAATGCCTGGAGTTACTGTTCCCATTGAATGGTTAACAGAAACTTCCTGACAATCCTCATCTTAAAACACAGCAAAACAACAACAACAACAACAAAATACTTTATCAGTTTATTCCCCCTTTCCCATTGTTAAAACCAGAGATCATCAATGCTGGTAATCTTCCTCCCGAACAATGCCTCTTCAAACTCCGACAACTCCTGCAAATAATGTTCATTGGGCTGAACAATGGGTCTGAGAGTCTTGACATAATAATGTGCATCCTCCACGGTGCATGCCTTCAGATACATGAGAAAACTGATGGCTACGGTAGCCCCAGCGTTCACTCCGTCGGTACAATGGACCAACACCTTCCCCCCGGAATTAATGGCACCCTCAATCCGTTTGCATATTTCGGAAAAGTAATGCAACAATGTCGCGTCCTTGGAGTTGGTCACCGGAAAACACAAATAGGCAACTTCCGGGAAAACATTGGCGGCATCTGGTGTCAGATTCACCACATGCGTGATCCCGAGCGTTTCGATCACGGTCCGGCTTTGCGCTTGGTCAGCTCGACCCAGATACAAAGCATCATCCAGTACCACAGACGGGTACCAGTCGACAAAGCCCCCTCTTTCTTCAACGGTCAACTCGACCTTGGTGATCATGTAAGGGAACTTTTGTTTGATGGCCGAAAAACCTCCAAAAATAATGACCGGTTCGAGTTTTTTGCCCGTATCGGTCAACGTCCTCTGCAGTTGCCATATGGAGGCACCAGGAGGCGCTGCTCCGTCCTGGTTGTACAGTATGATGAGGGAATATTGACCCAGGTCCAAAGAAGGATCGTTCAGATCCTGACTGGCATACCAATGCGCGGTGAGAATGTGACCCTGGTTGTAGTCTTCTTCGTCCCGACAGTCGATGATCAGCATGTACAACGGGTTCAGGATGAGTGGCGTGTGGGAACCGTCGTAGAAGTAGTTGTGGAACTGCTTGCAGCTGATTTGCCCTTCCTGCATCTCCTCTTCTTCCGGTTCGAATGGTTTTGGCGATTTGCGACCCGGGTGGAGATGATCGTGAAATACTAGAAGTAGAATAAGACGGAGAAATGAAAGTGGGAAATTTATATTTGGTATAACATTAGTTTTGTTGTGAATCTGTTTAATTGTTGTGTGTCATAGCAATTGAAGTTCTAAAAGAAATGAAAGCAAGGATTTCTATAACATTAGTTTTGTTGTGGACACAGAGTATTTTTCAATTGTTGGATGTCAGAGGGATGATCTTATATACCTTTTGGTTATAACAATGAAGTTCCAAAAGAAATAAAAGCAAGGATTCTAATCAATTTCAAGTGAAATTTGATGAGAAACTTCATTACTTGTTGGGAATTGAATTTGAGAGATCACCTGATGGTTCTTTCGCATTACGGTACTCCAGAAGTACCATCAAGTAGATGCGTGTCTGATAATTGGGAATGGCCACGACTTTGCGCTCAAAGGGTCAAACGATTTAGTGTACGGTCAGCGCTTGACTATGTGGGCCAGATGTTGTTCTCTGTTATCGAATGTTGATACTAATGTATATCGGGGAAACTATTGATCAATTTGGAGTTGTCGGTGAGATTTTCGGGAAAGTTGAAAATCTTGTCGATAACTTCAAAATCTCTTAAAATTATTTAGGTTTGAAAATCCTGATTCTTTAGTCACAATATTTATTGATATTTTTACTATTTTTTCGCGTATTTTTTGCTGATATATCAAAATTTTGACTTTGTCTGACCCTTCCCCTATGTATCCCTTAAAATTATGTTATTGAGTTATGGCAGTGCAATAATGACAACATTTAAAACTCATGTACAAAATTTAAAAGCATGTACAAAAGGAAAAGTTATATACCAATGCATAAATTCATGTTGAACAATGAAATCCCTTTAACCACTGCAATTCAGTTCCAACAATGCCAAGCAAACACAAACCCCATCAATGAAAACAAGAGATTTCAACTCATTCATCCGAATCTCCTTTATTGCACACATTACTGTTAAATAACAACAATTGTCATGTTTAAAGTCAAATTGTTTACACTAAAGCGTGCCAAAATACCACATTTTGACATCAGGCTGTCTGAATGACGTCACACTGTCATCGCCACCATCATAAACTGTAGTAATTGCTAATTTCACCACTAGGAAATGGAGCCATAAGTCAATTTCTACCTTTAAAAGACTTTAAGGAGAAAAATGTGTCAGTACATAAATAATTATTTGTATTTAATGGGAACACCTAATTCCTATAGCAAATAAATTGTTACATGGTTCCTTTCTTTCCAAGAAACTGATATTGTAATAAATAAAATCAATAAGGGTTTTTAAGAGGAAGTGTTTTTCATACTCAACTGAAACTGATTCATGAATGTAAGAAAGACAGGAAATAGTGAGAAGGACAAATATAGGAGTTGGCACTGCATTTTGTCTCATGAAAAGTTTATAGTCCTAAGAAGAACATTTGTAATGGTGTTTGAGTCAATTCCTCTCTAGAAATTGCATCAGTTCGAATTTCCTCCTCCATTATTAAGGCCAAGAATGGTTTTAAATGCTTGTTTTCATGCATTGTTGTGGTTTTATGTTGGTTGTTAGAATTTAGAATGGGTTTTCATGCATTGTTGTGGTTTTATTTTGATTTTTAGGATCAAGAATGAGTTTTAAAACTTGTTTCCTTGCATTGTTATGGTTTTTACTGCATTGTTAGGACTAAGAATGGATTTTAAGAGTGTTTTCTACATTGTTAGATGGATTTGAATGATTTCCTACAGCTTTTTCGGGCTTTACGCAACTTGTCGAAAAGCTAATAAATCACGAATAACGGAAGTTTGACCATGAATCAAATTCCAGTTCAGTTTTCACAGAAAAGTGATTCACAAATGACCTAGAAAAACATTTTCCCATACACAACTGAACTGGAAAATGAAACAAACAACAAATTTCAAAATTTCAAACTCCAACAAATAAAATATCCTGTTTCTATTAATAAAAATTGATATTTATCCTTTCTATGAATGATAAAATTAGGACACATGCATGATTAAGGCACCAGATGCAATTTATTTGCACATAGAGATAATGCAGGCATTCAAAGCAAATGAACCGAGCCAAATCCCAACTTTTTTCCCCCACCTGTTGCAACAGGTAAAAATTTCAGGGGAGAAAAAAAAGAAAAAACACAATCAACATGATATATATGAAAGTGAAACTATTAAATTTATTTCCTTGCCTGAACCAGCTGCAACAGGATTCTTTGAAACAGCTCAAATATATAAAACTTTGTCCAGTAATCAAAACTGTCACCAGACGTCCTTACTCATAAAAAAAACTACACTAAAAAAATTCTAAAAAAATAATTTTTTCAGTTTAGGAGAGAAAAAAAAACAAAACAAACAATTTTTTTTGGTGAAAAAAATCAATTGTATCATGATAATGGCCATGAATGATTATATAAAATGTCACAATATGTCAATATTTCACCTAAAAATCAATAAATGACGTCATAACACAGATTTAGTGACTCTGAGTGCACTGATTGCATTTTTTCTCATATTTTAATGACTTATTTTATGACTTTGACCTTATGTATCCATGTTAAGTCCTTTATAAGTTACTGGGATTTGGGAAAAAATCTTCTAAAATAAGAAAAGCCTGATAAAGATACAACATTTGATAAGTCTAAATGGCAGCAAGTGAGAAAAACGTGTGCAAAACCACCAAAAAAAATTAAATTTCAGATAATTTGTTTTTCTTATGCAAGTCAGTTGCCAAAAAGAACAACACTGACCTTGAATTTCACCTTACCCTTACCCCCTTCAACAAACTTTTAACTATCCAGCTGTTACAACAATACACGTGGAAAGGAAAAGAGTAACAATTAAAGCTGTATGCAACAATTGGAAATTTTTCAGAAAAGGGCAAGAAAAACCAACAATGAGAGTCAGAGTTTCAGAAAGCAACAATTGAGTTTTTGGAGTTTTCGGCTTTTTTTCGGAGTTTGTGGAAAAAAGTAAAAAAGTGATAACTTACTTCCATGTTCGAGAATGTTGTGGTAGGATCGTCTTTTTTGTTGGTGGTGATGTTGTTGGTGGTGGTGGTGATTGTTATTGTTGTTGTGTTGGGATGAATGAATAGAGCCCATGTTGTGTTGTGCTGGAAAATGGGGCCTGCTGCCGCTAGAGGCGCGTGGGTGTGGCGCGTGGGTGTCGTCGCCGGCCACTAGTTTACTTGTTGAAAACGGCACTCGAATGGGCGCCAATCCTATTAATAGTTTGGGTCACCCACCAACAGGCGTCTTCATTCGAGTGTAGAGGGAGGGAAGCACGATCGTGAGTGAGGACGCATGCGCCCTCTTGCAACTAATTTTTTCTTTTTTATCCTTTTTGGTTGGTTGGTTGGTGAGATAAAGTCCTTGAGTCTTTTTATTTTGAAGTTTTTTCTTTTTTGGTGTTTTTTTTATTTTTGTTATGTAAATTGAATGACATTTGTTACATTTTGGAATTGAGGTTTTTTTTGGGTGGGAGAGAATAGGAAGTTGGTTTGTATTTTTTAATGGAAGTAAATAAAATGGTGAAAAGTTGGGAATGTGATGTAATAAGTGTGATTTAGGTTTTTATGGTTGATTTAGTGATTAAATTATGGGTTTTTTTGTTTTTTTTTTATTGGTTTTTTATTGGTTAGGGTGTATTGTGGGGTATTTCCAGTGTGTGGTGTAGTTCCAGTTCATTTGTGAAGTGATGGATGATTGAATTGTAATTTGAATTATGGATTATGTGATCATAATAGAAGAAGGAAAATGTTTTAGATACTCATTTTTGTACTTCTTTAACCGGCTTTTTATTAGTGGTATTCTATAAATGGTACTAAAGTGTACAATATTGTACAATGCTGAGTTTCCACTTCAGATGTATAGAATGTTCAGAAAATGAATGTTGAAATCACATTGTGGTACCATTTGGTATTGTTTGGACCCATATCAACCTCCCACCCAACCCAAAAAACTTTAAAAACTTAAAAAACTCAATCAAAAAGTCAAAAAATCAGATTTTATTAAAATTTCCCCATCATCAAAAAAAATCATTAAAAATTTCCCAATCAGCTGCACACTCGAAAACAAACCCCATGACATCTAATGATTCACAATCAACCAATCATTATAAATCACTTACCATGACAATGACATTACAACTAATTTTTTTCCCTCCAGACCAATTCCCATTTTTTATATATACACTATACTTCGTCACAAACTAATTTTTTTCCCCAATTGATTATTTCCGACATGATAAATCACCAGCCAATGTTTACCAATTTTAATTTCACACATAATCTTATCAGAAAAAACATTTAATCTATGTACCGTACATATAACATGTAACGATTGACCCACTTGAAGAAAATATATAATAAAATTGTAAAAAACTTTTCCACAAAAGAAAAAAAATATTTAGTTTTATTTAAACCTCAATTTAATTTATTCATAAATTCAATTCCCAAAACTAGTATGTGTGGGAATTTCCCGTTTAGGCCTATTCTAAGGCTCCAGATAAAACGCTGGGTACACCCAAAACAGGATAGGTACCCGAATTGGGTACCCAAAAGATTTTTTAAAAATACAAATATAGTAAATCCATGCCACGAAAATTCATTAAAATCTAATAAATTCACGTTAACCCATTAAAATTCAATAAATTCAAGTAAATCCCAATAAATCTACGCAACGTAAATCCATATAAATCCATGTAAATCAACATAAATCTATTTAAATCACAGTAAATCAACATAAATTCATTTAAATCATTGTAAATCACTATAAACCAAAGTAAATAATGTTAAATACATCTGCATAACATTTACAGTGATTTACATTGATTTACAGTGATTTACAGTGATTTACATTGATTTATATTGATTTACATTGATTTACATTGATTTACAGTGATTTACACGGATTTAATTACGTAAATTTGAATGATTTTATTTGGATTTATGTGAATTTATTAAATTTTAATAGATTTATGTGGCATGGATTTACTGGATTTGTTACCGTACCCAAATATCGTACACAGCGTTTTGTCTGGAGCCTTGTAACAATATTTTGTTGCGAAACACGCCGGGAATGTTGCAATTCGAACTAAAAACAAAAGTTTGAAGAATCCTGAACGATCCGATTAATGAATAACGCGAAAAATGTGAAGTTTTTAACCTTCGACTGGCGCCAACTTCCGCCATTTGTTCCTTGATAACTTGGCAGCTTCCACTCAATGAACTCATTCATTTCTTTTCTTTGGGGAAAAATGCTTTATTGCCTTTCAATTTATTTAAACTGAAATTTTCAACGTCGCTGCTGAGTTTTTGCTTTTGGCAATCATTCATGTGTCGATTTTGGAGCTTTGCCAAACATTTTAAAAGGGTCTTTGAGTTTTGCACTTGAAAGTGTGTATTTAATCTTTATGTTGTAAATTATGAATGTATTATTAAATGCCACTGAGCCTTAGTCAGTGAGCCTTAGTTCACGGAATATCGAATTTCCAGTTCACTTCTGGATTGCCCCAGTGTTGGGTTTCTTTTAATTTTTTCTTAGAAAATTAAAATTGTATTTTTTAAAACTTATATAGTAATTTTTTTCATAGTTTAGTTTAGTTTAGTTTAGTTTTTGGATGGTTAGTTTATTAATGATGTACAAAATTGAGTTTGAAGTGAAATTTCAGTTTAGTTGTTAAATATATAGGAAAATTTGGTGTGAAAATTATAACTGAAGGCATTTGAAAATGAATTAAATATGGCAATGGATTGATTGGTAAACGATGTACTTTTGAACGGTCTAGTGACAGGTCATAATCGTAGTAGCCAGACTGTAAAAAAAATTTACAGGAAAATTTTATTTTATCATAATTAGCTAAATTTAAATTAGATAATTAGTTCATAATCGAAGTGTAAAGGTTAATAAACTTTCTAAAATTTCCTATCTGGTATAAAATGATAGCCATCTACTTGAAATGTGGGCGCCGCCATCTTGAATAACGGTATACTGTGGTAGTATTATACGGCTTAATTAATTGGGCTTATGGGGCTGTTGAATGTGTTAGGTTGTCATCCAATTGATCAGTCATTGGATAAGAGTTCAAAGTTGTTCCAAAGACATTTTCACTTTCAAAACTTATACGGTGCATCTTCAGCGGCAACTATGGCCATATGGGACCTGTCACAATTCTCAAAATGAACACAATCCAAAATATAACACAATCAAATGTCTCTATTGTGTACGGTGACCTAGTCAATGACAAGTGGGACGAAGAAACCAGTGGGAAAACCAAAATGAAAGAAAAACTGCATAATCAAAAATAAGATCTAAAATTCAAAATGGAAAAGAATGACCAGAAATTGAAAAGCAACAATGGAGACAGAAATACAAATGCATTACCAGTAGGCCCTGTTATCTTCAATGCCAAGACGGCTTTTGGAGCTTACTAATGGGGGGAACCACAGAGAGGTATGGCTTGGAAGTTTCTCTTTCCTGATACTGGAGTACGGTACTGCAATGGGTGGTATGATTAAAAAAAAGAATTTACTCAATTTAAAAGCAACACATGTGTTTCAAATTTTTATTCATACATTTCACATCATTCGCTTCGAAAACTTGAATCGAAAAATATTTGCTTCTTTTTAATCATACCACCCATTGGTTACTATGTAACAGTATGTACATAACTGGGTGGATTTCCATATGACCTGGTTACTATGACCGATAACTCGATTAACCTGGTTGTGATTTTCAAACACACCCTTGACTGTCTATCTCAAGTCTAATCCAGTCATAAAAATTACAAGAAAAACACAAAAAAACAGACATTTCTAATCTCAAAAATTGATATGGCATCACTCAAACTTTATTAATATGTAAATTTTACAATATAATATTTTTTTAAAAATTTATTAGTCAAAAATGAAATTTAAAAAAAATTCAAAATGGAAGGTTTCAAACTTTTAATCTCAGTTCTGGCAGTGTCAACAAAAGGAATTAAAAGTATACTTTCTCATCACAAAATTTTAAAAAATGAATTGTAACAACACTTTTATCATAATTCATAAAAGAGTTTCACAACCATTGGTGTGAGTGTTTTTCTCTCTCTTTCTTTCTTCTTTCTTTTCCAATCTTTAATTTTTAGTTTTTATATTTTTATATATAAAAATTGAGCCAATACAAAACAATGGCATCCAAGTAATGGAAGTCAAAAATATCTGCAAATTGAGGTCTACAACACTAAGGAATAGCTGCACAATATATTTAGCTGAGAAAAAAATAAATTGCACAAAACATTGTCACTTTAAGTAGTTTCAGGTTTGACATGGAGTCATAGTAAATGCAAAAATCTATAATAATTATATGACAAACATATAACATGACAAAAAACAAATTAATTAATAATAATGGTATTTTATATATTTTTTTAGCACCATTAACTCAAAATAAGCCTAGGAAAACATAAGTATAAAATCTGGAGATTATTTTGGGCATTTGTCTTCAATTTCACCTGAAAATAGAAATGAATTTGTAGTTTTTTTTTCAATTTTTAGTGCGAAGTTTTGTCACCAGGTGTTGGGAAATGGTTTGAAAATTTAAAGTTTTGATGTGGAAAAGTTTCTCACGTGATTTTTTATTTTAAAAAGTGGAAAATAGTATTTAAAGTTGATAATTTATGTAAATAAATTAAATTACACAGACACCATGCGTGGCCGTCCCGGTGGCCGTGATGATAATTATGATGTAATGGCCGTAATGGGTCTAATTACGTTATGTAAATCAAACAACCTTATTACCTTGATTTTAATTTTTATAGATTGAAAGGAAGTTTAATAAGTTTATTATATGGAATAAAAAAATTTAATGATGTATTGTCGTGAGATTTTATCATTATAAACTTTTTTGACAGGAGCAGTGATGCACGACTGCGGGACAACATTATCAAAGATGGCGCCTCACTTAAAAACACCGATCGATGTTTTCAATAAGGTAAATAAAAAATTTGAGTAGAAAATGTGTAGAAAGTGTAAAAACATCCCAAACATGTTTCTTTTCATTTCCTAGATTTTACCGACACCTGGTGACGATTTTTCGAAGTAAAATCAACAACAACAACACGCGAAAAATCGACATTTTTGACATCGTACCTTCTTCCAAACCGAGACAAGATCCCCATTCGAGCAGACTGATATGATGATCATCGTTGGCATCACAATTATCCAAGAAGGGAGCGATACAATGCTCCATGGCCATGAGGGGAGCGCGAATAGGAAACAACTCATGACGAGACACGCTCCTAGTGAAAAAAACAAACAAAATAGTTAGTAAAAATTAAAAAATGTAAAAAAAAAAGTTTTTTCTGGTTTTTCAATGAAAAGTAAATAAATTTGTCGTTTGATTCTGTCTACAGGTTCAGTACCTATCATGGGGATGTATATCAAGATCACAAAACTTCCAAATGACAGCATTAACCCATTTATGGCCAATCGATTTTTCGGCTTCCTTCTCCATAGCGAGATAAGCTTGATCCAATTCGTTTCTATCGGCCATATCTTTCATCACGTTGAACAACCATTCACGCATGCGTCGTGGGAAGTCGAGCATTTCGTCATCAGTGCAGGACTCGATGTCTAGAATAAAGTTTTAGAGACAAAAAATAATTAAAACGAAAAAAAAACCGAGGAAAAAACGAGGAAGGACGAGAGAAAATCGAATTTTACCTCTGCAAGCGCCGTAATAGTCGACGTGAGCGTGTTTGTATTTGTGTTTGAGACAATGTTCGCTGCTTGCATCGCATAGACATCTCATTCTGTACAATTCGCAGTCACTGTCCCAAGTGTCGTTGAAATTGCTGCACACTTTTCGACGGGTGTCTGGTTCGTCCGGGCATTTGCGGATGCAAACGCATGTCGGTTTCCCGTCGTCGTCGATGTCGCATTGTTTGCCAGTGCTGCAGTGATGGTTGGCGCAGGGGTCTACAGGAGCTGGAAGTTGGAAAAGAGAAATAAAGGTGAGTTTTGTTTGTAATTTTAAGATAGAAGTGTAAATTTGTTTTGAATATGAGCGATAGGAATTGTTAAGGTTGTAATACCCTGTTCGCACTACGATAAAAAAAACTAGTTTTTGAGAAAGAACTAAAGTCTGTTCGCTTATAATTCAAGACAGTTCAAAATGTCCTGTCACTGGTCGAGACTGGTCACTGTAGTTTTTAGTGCACGTAAAGGAATAATCCCCAACCGGCTGCAGTGATTGAGCCTTAAAAATTCTGTTTTTTGCATATAAAAACTGGTCCTGGCATTTGTTTTACATTTCATTGCAATGTCCCCCTTTTCCATGCTTCTCATTTCTCATTGGCTATTGCAATCAATTGACTATGTGGCTTGCTTAAAATACACCCAATAGCTACAGCTGAAATTGTATTTCGTAGTCCCAAGTTGAAAAATCCATAAAACAGTAAAATGCTTTAAATTTTTTATGGGTGTCAGTGAATTGGTATGAGTTTTGCTAATGGGGTGTTTAAAGAAGTAATTAGTACTTGCAACCCAGGGAATTGTTGATGCATTTTTGGTATAATTTCCATAGAGTCGATACATAACTTTCGATATGTATGCGAGAAAACCGTAGTCCCTGGGCTTTGTGTTGGAAGAAAGACAAATTTCGATTCCTCCCAAAGGGGAAGGGAATGTTTGCGTTCCGTCTTTACGGATTTAGGTAAAAGTAAGACACTGATCTGCTACTCTCATCTTCTGACTCGCATACTTTGTTTGACTCTTGGTACTCTTCAAACATTGAAAAAGAGGTTTAGACAATAGTGCTAGACTAACACTTTTGAAGAAAAACCAACTAGAAACCCACCCACATTGTTTGGCAGGAGAATAAGATTGAAATGTTCAAACAGTAAAATCTGATCTACAAAATTTCATTGTTCAAATAATGTATTAAACAATTCAAGAAATATTGTTATCAGTTTATTGTTTTTACACATGATGCAGTTCAGTCTATTTGTTAGCTTCCTGTGTTTGGTACAATATCCTTTTATTGTTGAAAACATTAGTCCAACAATGGTCTTTTATGATACAATACAAATAACCATTCTGTCACCAACAATGTTTGGTTCAATCAGGTCGTTGTACAGAAAGATGTTGTAAAATGTGTGCTGCAAACTTGTTTGCAGTCATGCTGTCTACAATAACGGTGAATGTGAAAACTTCAAAACCAAACTCTGAAGATCCATTTCCATCACTTCAACACAACTTCCCAAACAAATCAAACCATAATTAATAACAATAATCAAACAACAAACACTTTTTAACATCCAATCACCCACCAGCTCAAAAAAAAAAAACCAAAAATGATCTCTACCAGAAGCACTCAATCTCCACATGATCAAAAACTGACCCAAATACACACGTGTCAACACATTACATGACACCATGGTGTCTGATGATAACCATTAAAGAAAAAAAACATCATACAGTATCAAACCCAAATTCCAGGAAATGAAATTAGCCAACACAACATAGAACATACATTTATTGCAATATCCACATACCTCCAATTAAATTCCTATATATACCATTAAGTGAATTCCTGTGTAGTGATACTGAAATGACAGTGAGTAATTTGGTGTTGTTTGCTTTCCATTAATTGACACCAGAGTGGCACATGTTTCCATACCTGGACCAAATGAGGCATTCCACCCACTTTCACCAACTTTTGATTTATTATACTGCTTGATTTATGTAACTATATTACTCATTTGAAAATCTGCTGGGAGATGTGTTGATTACATTATACTTTCTCTATAAAGTGCAAATGAGGAAAAAAGCCGAAGAAGCCACCGAAGAAGAAAAAGAATCATTATTTTAAAGTTATTTTCAGACAGACATATTGGATTTGTCTCAGTTTTATAAATTTGTGAATCTCAGTGGGAAAGTCAATTTTCCTCACATCTGAAGAAGAAAATTGGTTTAAGTTTGGAGAAACTCTCTTGAGTGATAACAAATTCCTAACTGAATCTTCAAGATGGAATTTAAAGAGTGCTTTTCTTCCTTTTTCTCTAAACAAGAGCATTTAGAGGAAGTATGGTTGTGTAGTCCCATGGTAAGATCACTTTGATCCACTTTTGGAGATTGATTAAGAGTGAAAGAAATGTCAGTGGACAGATAGAAGATCGATTTCTATTTTAGGTGACAACTTCGCTCGCTGGCGGGTTTTCGAAAAAAGGGCTTTTCGGGTTTTGGTTGCTAAGTGCAGGTGATAAAATGGCCAAATCGTGACCATGGGTAGTGTAATACGGTTTCAGTCAAAGGAATTAGAGAGAAAATTCCAATGTTGTTTAGCTTTAAAGTCAATATCGAGTTTCCAAAAGTCTTGGAAATTCTGCGCATATGCTGTAAATAAAAGTGTACCCTTATTTAAGACATTGGGCAATGACTAAAACATTCCGATGTGTTTAAGAGACAGAGTAATTGATTATAAATCAAAATTGTCTTCTGATAAGTCACATTAAGTGTCTGATTAATTGTATCTGTATTTAAGACATACACAGTGACATATTTTTGTCAAAACTGTCTTAAATGCATTCAATAGACAACTATAAGTGTCTTAAACAATAGACACTTGATGTCTTCTTAAGAGCGAACTTTATTTACAATTAACATGTCGAAAACTGAGTTTCCTATAGTTGTCTACTGTCAGCTTGAGTGTCTGCAAGTTTATTGCAAGGTCTAAATGAGACTATTGATTGAATAAAGCTTTGTGGTGGATTAAATCCAGTTGTAACTAAAATGGGACTAGAGCTAACATGGTGTGAACAGCTGAAACCACAAGGATAATCAGGATTAACTTTTGGTTGGATTTTGCCAATTTAGATCTGTCAATTCATGCTTCTGTGTGCAGATACAATCATGTGATTGTAATGGAAACTAAAGTGCGAAAATTGTGAAAAGTAGCATGAATTAGTTGCCTGATTAAGTTTTTATCAGTTTTCACAATAGAAGTCACAGTGATTAAGAAACTCATGATAGTGGGAAAATGAGTGAATCTGATGTGTGAGTCATGTCAGGATGCATTCAAAGAAAAGATTTTTAAAAAAATGAATCTGAAAAGTCAGCATCCTATGATTTTGCACCATTAAAGAAAGCATTGTTTCATTTTAACTGAATAGCTAAGTTGGTAACAATTGTTTATGATAAATCAAGCTCTAACAAACGTCAATCCTATTTGACTTAAACAATAAGCCAAGAAGCAACAATAAAAGTCAGTTTTTATTGTTCAGGTTCTTTTTGACATTGTTTTAAACTTTAAACACAGCCATTGACTTTGCAACAATGAAAATTGCTGCATCAAATCAGATTTTGTCATTTTTATCAAATCCACAAAATCTGACTTCGGAAACCGAAGAGAAATTGAAGACACCTAATATCTGATTGTCCAGCAATGGTTTCTTCATTGCAAGAGACAATTGCATTTCCTTTGTGGTCATTTCATCATCTTGTAACTGTATAAATCCAAACATGTTATCTACCTGCTGAGCAAATAAAGATTTCATCCTTCTTGGCAAACAAGATACTGTAATTGGAGTCAAGTAGTTTAAGGCTTAAGCAATGCTCCAGTGTAAGCAGCTCAAACATTTATCCTGTATCATGTGAAGAATGTGTATCCACAAAGTTGGGATTTAATCGAAGAGATAACGAAGGAACTAAGTCAGTAGTTTGTGCCAACTTTGATGAGAAGTAATTGACTTTCCTTCTGAACATGTTTCACACTCAAATTTGGCAGCAAAGTGTTATTGACAGTTGTAAAAGAAGATTGTCAATGGTGATCACGTCCGGATGAATTTGATGACTCGCCAAAATGGAAGAGAAAAATGATGTTGGCAGATATGGGCAAAGCACCTTCTGATGGAATTTGTTAGAGAATTTCAAACAATTATTTTGAAAGCATTGGGCAGGCCTCTCCACCGGCTGTAAATTTGGTGCACTTTTCAATTAATTTGGCTCTTCGCATTCTATACGTTAATTCAATTTATGAACCATACCGAAGCGAAAAGCCCAATCAACTAAAGGTGACCTGTGTCAAATTGAAAATGAGCATCCCCTTGATGAAAAGTGCAGTGGTCTAGCAGTATTTTAGCTAAGCATTATTTTAAATTGTCTTCATTTTGACTGTTGTATTGCTTGGTAGCTTTTCTATCCGGTTGTAATAAAAATGGCCTTCGGAGTCAAATAAAAGCATTCATCTTCATTCTCGCTATAGTTTGGCTTCCATCAACTCAAAATCAAGATGTAATATCTCATGAACACTTCAGAAAGTATTAGTATGAATGAAAACAATAG
>JAQFZO010000469.1:0-24560 GCA_034695885.1 Geophilus flavus
CCGACATTGGAAGAGTTGTCCAACAACAAATTACCGGTCGTCGACATCAAGGCTTTGGTTACCGGCAAAGAATGTCCTCACATGAAGGACGTTAAAGGGAAAAAATCGACGTGGTCCCTGGCATTTTCGTTGTTGTTGGATTCGGAAATGGATGCGTTGAATTTTGTTGCCCCGACGGAGCGAGTGTACGATTATTGGACAGATGGAATTAACGCTTTGCTCGGAAATCACATGCCGAGTAAAGAAGCGAAAAGTGATTTGGAAACTCTTCTCAGCATGGACATCAAGTTGCGGTTGTTGGATACCGAGGGTGTAAAGATACCCGAAGAACCACCTGCAATTCCGAAGGATCCACCAAATTACGATTTTTGCTACGATTTTAAATAAATTCATTTATCATTTTATAACTCATGTATTGCATTCTTGGTATTACGTACGATCGAAAAAGTTATGTATTGTATAATAATGTGACGATTTGTTTCTCAAGCCAAAGATTATTTATAAAATATTTATATGTTGATATATGTATTGTATTACCTTTTCTATAAATTTATAATATTTCTATTAGAATTAAAGAAAGTAACCAACTTATTTTTATTGTTTTCAAATGAATACAAAACCTTTAAAACAACGTAATGAATATTCAAACTGGTGTTAAACTCATACCAACTTCATCAGCAACGGAAATTATTTCATCTTTAAGTTTCTTGTCCTTTAGATCGTTCTGAAGTGTTTTATATTTTATTAAAATCTCCCAAAATAAATTTATAATTATAAACCTTGCAACAATATCTGTACGCTTGTTCTACTTCTTCTTGCCTTCCAGTTTTCAAGGCAACTAAAGTCAAGTAACCCCAAACCTCTGGATTTGTGTTATCCAAAATGTTGGCTTCTGCAAATGCTTCTTCAGCTTCTACATAATCTTCTAGCTGAAATTTTAATTTTCTATTTATTAACTGATCACCGTCTCTAAAGTGAAAAAGTTTAAATACAAAATAACACGCTCTTCCAACACCGATCCAACTCAAACACGAAGGAGAATATTTACAAGTTAATAAAAAATGCCTTTTTGCTTTATCATACTGCAAATAAAATAAAAAAATTGTAATAATTTACAAAAGTGTTGACACAAACATACGTCTCTAGCATCCATGGACATCAATCCTAATTTGTAATAAATTATATGCAAATCCAAAGGGGGTTTCTGAATAGCCAAAGCACGGGTGAAGTTCTGTTTTGCTTTGCTTTTGTTCCCCATTGCGAAATATATGTGGCCGGACAGTGACCAAACGTCAGCACTCTAAAATTCCTACTTATAGCATTTTAAAAAAATGTTAAAAAATAAATTATCTCTACTGTGTTGTCGTGTTCCAGTGCATCCCTAATCGCAAGTTCTGCTGCCGCATAATCTCCTTCTTGATACCTTAGTTTAGCCAGAAACTTGTGATAGCTCCCTCGAGTTGTGCATTGATAAGAAGCCAAATCCTGGGCTAAAGCTCGTTGTGCAAACTACGAATATCATAAACAATATTTACAAATTTCTCATATATTTTTTCATTTTGTTTACTATTGTGCAATTGCAATTAAAGAGAAAGGGTAAACTCGAAAAAAATATGCTAGATTCGTCACAAACTGCTTGATCGTCTGAAAAAGTTACAAATTTCATTTTAAAATAAACCGTATTTCAAATTACACAAACCGGAAGCTAAAACGCTCATTAACGATGTAGACGGCGATGGTCGGTCAGCAGTATTCGATCGAATTAAGTCCATTGCTTCCGTATAACATTGTTCTGCACCTATGTTATTTCCAATGCTGTGATAGTACAATCCTAAAATAAAAATAAAAATGTTAAGTTTATTCCAGAATTGGGTTCAGCCACTGACCTGTGATAGTTCGAGCCAGCGCTGAACTTTGATTAGTATTAATTGCATGTAGAAGAAATATTTCTGTCTGATCCGAGCGACCACAAATGTCACAAACCATACCATAAAGCAGCAATCTGTAAAAGTGATGACAGTATTTACTTTTTAAAAAACATTATGATCAATAATCTTTCCTACCCTCGAAAATGATCGTTTTCCAAACTCAGCGAGTGACGAAAACATTCTGCAGCCTACAAATTGGGATTATAATCGTTAATAATGTTTTTAATTACTAGAAACAAACTTTATCTTGGTTTCCAACGCCTAAACAATAAATTCCATAATCAACCCAGCAATTTGGATCACTGCCAAATCTTTGAATTCGCTATATTAATTTAAACACAAAAAAGGAAAAATATTAATATTCCAAAAAAAACTAGTTAATAAATCTGTTTTTTTTTTATTACAAGAAGGCAATATTTTTCTGCCAAGTCATTTCTTCCAACTGCAAATGCATCTGCTGCATGCGTTTTTAACTCATCCGAAGTGGTGATGGGATCCATTATCGGAGCCGAGTCGCTTATGGAGAAATACTTATTCAAACTTTTATGCATTTCTTCAATGATGAAGACGTACAACGTGCTCAAAAATTCCTATTAAAAAATTGTGGTTATAATTTTAGGTGGTTCCACATATGATGCATTACTTCGAACTCTTGAGCAGATTCAAAATTCGATCTTCGTAAGAATTTATCCCGAACTATCTTCACGATGTGGTACTTTAGTTGTTCTTTGGATGCAAAATATTTCCCGTTCTTCTTCAATTCGTGCATAAACTTTGTCTTCCTAATTTGTGAAAAAAAAGTTAAAACACCAATCAATACCAAACTTTGATTCCTTTACCTATAATCTTGCGTGGTCAAACGGTCCTTCGATTGCGCACCCCCTGCATCCTTGATCAGTAAAGTTTTATAATCTTCTAACAGCAATGCAGCAGTCTGGCACACTTGGGCTCCAAAATCGTCCATAGCCTTCTGAGCTGAATCGACCTTTTGATGCGAACTCAAACTTCTAAGCGGTATTAAATCTGCAACCCTACGTTTAATAAACATACATAAAAATTAATAATTAATAATTTCAATTAATTTCTTGGTGAATTACTTTTGTTTTATTTCTTCAGGTGGCCGTTGTTGCACCAATGGATGAAGAAGGGATATTTTCAAAGTTAAGTAAGTTTGTTTTTCCTCAAATTCAGCTGCCTCTTCGGAGTAGACTCCTTCGAGTAACTCGGGGGTTTCTAATTTATCGGAACCTTCCTATAACATATTAAAGCAATAATCAATATAGATTTTTGGTTTTGAGGAAACAAAATGAAAATTTGCCTTTTGTTTCTCACCACCTTCCTCTCTACCCAGAACTTTCTTCTGCAAAATCGATATCAAAAATGCTGAGCCTTGACGACTAGGCGTACCTCGAATGAGCAAAGAATTTCTGTTGGTCTGTTAAATATTTAATTAAAATAAATTATTATGTAGAATTATTTTATTACGCATTTAATTATGTTACCCTAGTTTTCATGTCGACTTCAGACAACGGGTGTAGTTGATACGCGCCATGAATCGTGGTTGCTGGAAATTGTTGTTATTGTACGAAAATTACAAAACTATTCTAATGTAAATGGATTTACTTCCGGGAAAAAGTATTGGAATTAAATTCACATATGCCACTGCGTTATAAGTCATCCCTCGCTTTTTCGTGTCTGAAATTATTCGTGAAAATTCCAGCGGTAAGTATTTGTACTGTCGAATTCTCTGAATGAGTCTGTCATGGAGTATGGGATTTGAGTTATGTACTGTTAGTAATATTAATTTACGCATTTTATTCAGAACTAACTTATAATTTGCAATTGGAGTAATCAAAGATCTGAATTCAGTATTCCACACAATTCTTTCCCTAACAGTCTGTTCAGTCGTTTCTCGAAACTCTCGGTCCTTTCCGTCTTGAAAATCACCGACGTCGTCTTCAAAATCTCCAAATTTGACAGAACTAGAGACAGTAAAATTTAATATTTAAAATTCTATACTCTGGTTAAACTTAATTACCTGTCAGCTATAAAAAGTGCCTTTCCGATTGCCCCCGGAACGGCCGTGTACCATTTCTTTAATTCGGTCGAAGTTCTGGATCCAACTTCCAAAACGCCAGTTCGAAAAACAATTGGTTCATCATTCTGCGAAAACAAACAAACAATTGTAAACCAATTCCATAAAATCAAAAAGGGGTTTTAAAACCTCTTGCAATAATGACATAGTACATCCAACGACGTAAACATCGTCCGGTTTGCTGTTTACAATTATTTCATTCGGAAGCGAATAACACGATTCCAATGTTATCTGAATTATATTGCACTGCCGGAGAAGATCCAGACCCAATAAACCATTAGTATAGCTTATTTTTAATTCGATCTCAGGCTGTAAATAAATCAGAAATTTTATTTTTGTATGAAAAATTAATTTTTTTTGTCACGTACTTCAATCGGAGGTTCTTTTTTGGGTTGCTCAAAGAATTGCATCGTATATTTCTGAGTCATTGTAGTTTCTGTGCCTGAATAAAGAAGTTTATTAATAGTTTCTCTAGATTTTATATTGTATTTTTACTTAGAAGAATTGGTAGCAAGTCTACAGAGCATAGACATAGTGGAATTGTGTCCTTCAATTTTTTCGAAAGTCCAGCGCTTTCTGTTACTGTCACTAAGGAATTTTTATGATTAATCTTCATCTCGATTATATTTTTATATCATTTTGTACCTATCAATGGTTTACAGATAAATTCATCTATTTTATAATAATCTCCCACGTTGGCTTGTAATTTAAATGTTAGGAGATATGGAAATGTGTTATCTTCTTTCAGATCGCAATGATCAGATATGGCCAACATGTGCTCTCCCATTTCAACCGAGACGAAGCTAATAAAAGGCTCGTTTCTTGGTCCTTTCTGCAAAAAATTAATAATAATTGCATCAGTAACTAGTTAATTTTACACCCGAGGCAAAAATTCGAACAAATAGTCTTGCTTGTTTAACATCTTTAAAAATCATTTACCATTATTTTTGCTTCAGTCACAGTAATTACAATTTCGACTGGTTTAATGTCATCAGAAAATGTTTCTGACCCAGATGCTGATCCTTCCATTTTATCAATCGATACTGCGTCTTCGGTTCCGCCAAAGGCATCTTCGGTAGCCATTTATTTACTGGTGTTGTTGCTATGGGCCACCGTGCTATGGTGCTATGGGCATGCTATGGGTTCATGGGTTCCGTTCCGAAGTTTATTTAGGTCATCCTCCTTTTATGACAAGCCAATTTTCAGTTTGCTCCCGGAGTATACTCATTTATTATTTTTGTAATACATTCAGAATTGTGCAAATAAAAACTTCAAAGTATGTGCATAAAATCATAAAATAAGGCTGTATACGTTTACTTTTCGTATTTCGCATTAAAAGTGGGGTGATTTTTCCATATCAGTTTTTATCAGCAACCGGGCATGTGACTTGTGATTTAAATATGGAGAAATGCTTTCGATATCTCAGTCAGTGTTGTTTTGATTCATAGCGACAACAGTTGCATATAGAATTTCACTTATGGATGTGGAACTAATTCAAAAAGAAATTATCAATCAGTTAACTCTCGGGCAATGGGAACTAGCCAAAAGTTTAATTTTGGTTTATTGGAAACATTCCCCAGATGAAAATGATGCACATGAGTGGATTAGTCACGTTTTGATAAGTGTGTGTTCATGTCCCGAAGACTACTGGTAAGAATTGTTTGTTTTTTTTGTTGAAATTAAATCATTTTAATGTTGCATTATTTTTAAATAGTATTGGATCGTTGAGTGTGCAATCTAATTATCACTTGTCGTGGCTTGCATTACAATTGATTGATGAACTGAAGATTGAAAAAGTAAAACAAATTTTCATCTTTGCGTTATTTGCAATTTTGTGGAATAATTTTGAAATAATTTTGATTTTTTTTCCCTCACATTTTGCAGCCGCAAATACCATATCTTAAAAAAGTAACTGAATTTAAACTTTATCTGTATAATGCCAGTAAAATCTGCAGTGATGTTCCGTATGAGGTAAATTAAACTAATTAAAGTGCCCGTAAATTAATTTAGAAAAACTTATATTTTTTTGTTCTTTAGGCTTTGGCGTCAGTATTTGAAGACCAACATCTATGCAAATCAAATTCATCCGGAAACCAATCGCTTCCCACAAATATTGAAGACTTTTTATACGATTTGAAAAATACGGACCCATTTTTAGCATCTTATATACTAAAGTCATTATTAGATGAAAGTAATTTTAATGCGATCAATGAAGAGCTAACTTTTAATTGGTTGAGAAACAAAAATCAACAGATTAAGGAAAATTTATCAAAAATTGGAAATAGAATCGATGAAAATTCAGTCAAACTCGGAGATCAGATACTTTGCGAACTTCGGGTTTATGTTTTCACATTTTCGGAAGCGAAAATAACACCCGAACTACCCGAAGACATAATATGCGACCTACTTTCGTTTTCTGAGATCAACTTGATAAACAAGAAAAATGTTTACGAGGCGTTACTTGGAAATTCGAACAGTGCCGCTGCATTTTGTGAAGTTGAAGACCGTTTGTTGGGCAGAGACGAAAGTGAAAAAGATGTCGAATCGGCCGAAAATTTTTTTCAAACAATATTTTTACCCGATGGGTCAATAAACACCAAGGAATTATTTCTCAGATCGATGAGAAGAAAAGAACATTTTTTGGAAATTATTTTGGTATTATAAAATTTGATAATTACGTTACAATACATTTGTTTTAATTTTATAAAATTATTTTTAATTTTTTTTTAATAGGATAACTTATTGATTTTAATAAAATCAAAGAAGTATGAATTTATTCACAACTACCTCAATCATAGATTAACAAATTGCTTGAGACCTTTATTGGTTTTGCTGTCATGGGATGTGATACAAACAAATGAAGATGCGAGAGAATTATTGGGCTGTCTTTGGCCCGAGTCATTGGTAAATATTAATTGAAAATGATTAATTTTTATTTTATTTCTACAAATGCAGTTTTTTTTTATTTCCAGGATAAAAAGAATTTTGAACCGACATTTGTGAAGGCGTGTGATACTTTAGTTCGAAATGTAAACTTTGCAGAATGGTGTCTGGAGCAACGAGAGTGAGTCAAACTTTTGAGTCTTTAATTTCAATTTATTAAAAATTGTTTTAATAGGAAAAATTTGGAAGTTTCTACGAGTGAAGAGACGAGTTTCTTGCATTTATGTCAAAGTTTGAAATCCCATTCGGTGGTTTATGTGCTCAAACAGTATTTACAGTTATCGAAGTTAAACATTAATGCTGTTGAAGACATTTTGCACACATTTATGTCCCCAAAAAGTAAGTTAAAGTGATATTTATCCTGCATTGTATGTCTTTTTTTTAACTTTTAATTTTTAACTTTTAGTAGTAACCAAAGAAAAATCTGTTCGATTTGCTACGGAATCTGGAAACGATGATTGGGAAGATAAAGTGCAGAAAAGCGTCGATTGTAAAATTTTACAAAGTTACTGCATTATGTCAGCAGCAATGGAAGCTGTTCTCTTTTCGTCGGAATTCGAAGCATGGTGTCGGAACAAGAAAGCAAAGAAAAACCGACTTACAGAATCGGTCACTCCGGACTGCGAAAAGTGGACTCAAATGTACCGAGAAAAAGTAACCAACAACTTGAAAGAAGTGGAACAACTTTTGCCATCCTTGTATCCATTGGTTCATCGATTAGAAATTCTAGAAAATTTATTTGCTCTGATTTATGCTACTCACGAAGATGTCAGGACCGATATAAACACCGATTCCGGTCAGAGCTCGGGTTCCGAGGAGGAAAATTGCGATGTTGCGCATTCCGATGATGAAAACGAGGAAGATACGACTACGAGTTGCAAAGATGAGAACAGAAGCGACAAAAAAGGGAAAAAACTCATTCGAAGTCTATCTGATGGCGCGAGTGTTCACAGCAACTGCAGTGGAAATAGCAGTATTAATAATTCCAATCGACTGGGATTCTTGTGCAATGACACGGTCATTAAGTCGCTTCTTGCATCGATTAAGGACAATTTATTAGACATTTCTATGAAGTTTGAGAAAAGAAACACAATTTCCAACCTAGTGTTTTGGAAAAATGATGGGAAAAATAACGATATTAGGGAAAAGAAGTTTTTACAACGTATTTCTGAACTGAAAAAATATGTATCCGAAGCTATATGGAGATCAGAAATTATCGCAGCAAATGAAAACGATACAACGATCAATCTTCGAATAACGCCTTGTCCCATTTACTTAAAAATAGAAGAGGAAAAACAATCAAATGAAAATGGTTAATTAATTAATTAGATTGGCGCTAAAACTGTAATTAATTTGATATTATTTTGCTTTTATAGTTCGAGGTAATAATTCACCCAAATCTTTGGATTCACGTAAGAATTTTTTTTTTTACCAATTTAACAATTAACTTGAAATTCTTATTTTTTTTTCTGTTTATAGACCAACAGGGTGCTTTTTCTACTTCGGGTAAATCTCGTAAACGGAACCGTACGCATTTATATTCAACGCAATTCCATGGTTGTGCCAATACCAACTGTTGCCATGAAACGGTCAACAAACTGCTTTCTTCTAAAGAATCATTACTTAACATGTGTATGCAACAAATGGATACAGTCAAGGCTCAACAAGTCATTAAAGTGAGTTAGAAAAAATGTTAACTGAATTTATAAGTTTATAACTAATAAAATTATGGCACTCTTAGGTATTTGCAATGGAAGAAACTGATAGTGCGATCGAAATAATTTTCTCTCAGAAATATGAATATTTCGTAAAGCAATTCGGAGAAATTAAAATTCCAGTTGCACCGTTAATTCCAGCAACTACTAGCCAACCATCGACGTTGTCAGCCAGCTTATGTCACATTGCATCTACCGCAGCAGCAGGAATGACTGCAACCACTGACATCACAACAATCGATGATTTTCTGAGTCGTTGTGTATTGCCTAGTACTTCGAAAATAGAAGAACGTTTGAAGAACTCCTCAAACCCGTTTTGCCAAGAACTCGCGGAGTGCAAAGACCTCAAAGCATTGGTGCTGTGCGATTTGGCTTTTACTTCTAGCCAAAATATGGATTCCAGTGCTTCTCTCCTTCACGCAGCCATCAAAAGACTCAATTCTATCGACGAAAAAGATGAATTTCAATCGCGAAAGATGGGATTGTATAATTTTACTAGTAGGATGATTAGTTTAGTTTCCGAAGTGTCTTCCAAGCAAAACTCGCTTAAAATCTTCACACAAGGCGTGCTTCCAAAACATACGAATCTTTGCGATTTGTTGCTGCACGGATCTGTGGCCTTGAAAGCAGAAAACTATTCTAACGATGCTGACAATCAGGATAAGTTGTTGGAAAATTTAACGACATTTTATGATTTAAAAAGAAGGTATTACCTTACACTCACCCAAGTTACGGATTCGAGCGAGGTAGACAACCAATTGATGACTGATTTGCATAATTCCTTTATCAAACTTGTTCGTGATGGAACGATAGAATTGAGACAGAAACTAAGTTACCACGGATCGGCCGTGGAATGCCAGTATCCTAATTATTTGAAGACATTGTACGTATACTTGCGGCAATTGGCAACGTTAAAGGCGCATCAAAATCCAGAGCACAAAGGTGAAATAGAAAATTATTGTAATTATAAATTTAGAATACATTTAGTTATTTTTTTCCCTCTGTTTCGTAGATTCCACGAGTCATCACGATTTTTTGTGTGTTCTCGATCAGGGCTTGACATTAACGTTAATTAATATGGTGATGGAAAAGGATGCAAACATCGAGTGGATCGAAAAGTTTACGATTCAATTTGGTTTGGATTTTAAATACGTAATCACTCAAGCATGTGTCGGTCCAATTCCCGCTGTGGGATATAAACCTACAGAGTACGGTGATGGTAAAATGAATAAAAAAGGACAGTTTATACTGAACCGGAAACTGCTCGAAGAAAACCTTCAGAATCCTAATGATGTCGTGAATGACTTGTTGATTAATATCATTTATTTTATGAAAGGTAATTTTCTTTTTATCTAAAATTTACATTGATAATTTGATGTGCGAAGTTTATATATTATTTTTTTCAATAGAAAATTGTGACGTCAATGACGGGATAGTTACCTTTAATGAATTACGGCAACATGCTACCAAAATTCAAACATTATTGGACGATGCTGACAAATTATCATCAGTGGATTTAACGTTATTGAAAACAAACGACGAGTGCTGTGCTTTTTTGATAAATGTTGCCAATTTACTATCTTTTCATGCTGCAATGAATCGGGTATTTTTAATTAGAATTAATCATTAATTACGGTACAATTAAAAATTTTGTTATCTTAACTGCAGATTTGCAATACGAAAACTATTACGTTTGGAAAGAGTCGATTATTAAATGAAAGTTGCCAAGTAGCTTATTACATTGGTCAGTTCGGTGTCATTAGGTAAGCATTAACTAATAGAAAGGTTTTATTCATCAATGCCTAAATTTGATTATTTTTAAAAAACTTAGTCTATTCGAACTTCATTGTCTTCTCGGCTTCACTGCCAATTTGACACTTCCTAAATCAGTTTTGCAATTCCGTAAAGCCGGGATTTTGGATTCGTTTAAGCTTGGTTATCCTAAAGCAAAGTTCCTTGTAACCAGGTTTTTTCTGGCATCGCCTAAATTAAAGGTTGTTTTATTTATTATTGAGATTTTCGCATATTTTAATCCTGAATTTATTTTTATTAAATTTAGATAACATCCCCCGAAAATTTGAATGCTGACATCAATTCCGCAATTACAGAATATTTAAATGCGCACGTCGTTTTAGAAAAGGGCGAAAAAGAAGTAAGTTTAATTAATTTTGTCTTTAATGTAAAAAAAGAATAAATATTTTTTTTTCTAAAATTTAGATTTTAGTGCCGGACTACCTCGAAGACTTATTGCTGGCAAACAGTGACAATAAAAGTGCAGTGGCTTTCATTAAGTCTCATTGTACTCTCGAACACGTCCAAAACTTTAAACCTGGCAAAAGTAACTTATACACACAATTTATTTGAATCATCATTTGAATTAAATTCATTTACAGCGTGTCAAATAGTATCCCGACGTACCAATTACCTTCCTGCAGTCATCTTCGCGTATCCGAAAAACGGATTCCAGTCGCTCGCAGTAGAACCTTTTCAAGAAAAAATTGTTTTACTTATAAATGAAGTTCCTCAACATATTCGGAATTACTTAAAGGACAAATGTTGGCTCGTTGACTATCTGATTGACGTACTAGGAGGCGAAATCAACGACGACGAGCGAATGGTATTCGCGAAACGTTTACTAGATGAATTTAAGGGCATTTCATCATCTGAAATTCTTGTTCCGGCTGTGCATGAAGTTAATTTTTGGATCGATATGGACACCAAATTAGAAAAAGTCGGTGATTGGGAAAGTCTCTTGAATTTTATTGATGCTTCATCAAGTATGCGCCTGGAAATGAAGAAATTCATCACGCCTTTTAGAGATTTTATATTATGTCATTTACTGGACAAAAATATAGGTTTGTTTATTCTTCATATAAATATTTAAATAATTTCTAACCTTTAGTTTTGTGTGTAGATAATTTTCCTCTAAGTATAAAAAACAGCGAGTTGCGAGCGTTCGTAGTAATGACAATGTACAGAAATTGGGATTACGGTAATGCCATGAATTGTATCCTTCACGTTGTTACCGATCGCGATTTAGCCAGTGAATTAAGAGAGAAGTTGATGTTTTTGTATCGACGGATGTCTATATATGGAGAGGTATGCTTGATCTAAAGTAATTTAGTGATTTACTTTTGTTCAAATGAAATATTTGCATCTTAAACAGGTCATAAAAACTTTATCTCCCACCGATCAATGGCAAGACGTTGAAGACAGAAGTTTAAAAAATCCCGAAGAAGTACTTTCTTCACTTACAGTAAACCAACACTACTCGTTAGCCATTGAATGGGCTGGACTTCATTCTATACCAGTGGAGCTGGAAAAGGTCTCATTTAATAATTTAAATACAATAGTTTAAATAGATTAATATGTATTTGTTTATTTAAAGATGGTTCAACAAGTCAGTTTGATGCTACATTTGGACAAAACGGAACCAGATTTTTTTCAAGCAATATTGGTAAAATTTACATTACGTTCGTTATTCTGCAGATTAAAACTAATATTTGCTTAATTTAGGTTTTGGAAAAAATGGCTGATCGTTCTATAGCTGTTGAAATGTGTGAAGACGCTCTACGTTCTTTAGAGGAAAATTTACTGAGTCAGGTTTTTGTTATCGAGTATTTGGTAAACAATTTAGACGACTTCTTATCGGAAGAAAAGAAAGAGGAATTACATTTGAGGCACATGGGAATCAAGGTTAATAAAAGAATTGGTGCGTTCAAAAACTACTCCAACCACACTTTGCTCCCGCCCCAGGAGTGTGCTTTGAGCAGTTTTTGAACACACCCATTTTATTATTTTTTTTAAGCGACTTTGATTTTATTTTTATTTTTTTTAATATAGATTTTACACTGCTTGCCACAATCGGATTCGAAATATTTTACTCCGATCTTATCTAGCCCTGCTCTAGTAGTAGAGCAATTGATAATGAATACTAAGGTACATCACATCGATATTTTTTACTTGCAATGTGTATTAATTGATTGCGCATTTCCATTATTAGATCGAGCTCTTGGGAAAATCATTAGATGCAATTAAGACTGACATTTTGGCATTGAACCCTAAACTTCCTGCCAGTGCCGAATCAATTAAGAATTTGTTAAAAACTTATGCAAAGAAGTCTTTGGAAGTGCAAATTATTCAGCCGAAGCTATCCCGTAAATTTTTTAGGACAATATACATAATATTACACAGATTAAATAATTTAATTTTTTTTTTAGCTGCATCAACATACGAGCAGATAGGTCAATCATTAGGACGAACTAATGAAACTTTTATTATTCCTCTTTACCCACCGAAAAAGGAAGATTGGGTTCCCGATGAATTGCATTCTCATTGTATGGTGTGTCAGGAAGAAGCTTTTAATATGGTATTTGAAAAAGAAATTTCAAATTCGCTCCGAAACTCACATCTTAATTTCTATTTCATTAGTTTAATCGACGTCATCACTGTCGCAGATGTGGTCGAGTCGTTTGTGCAAGTTGTTCGAATAATAGAAATTATGTTCAGGGGTATGAGGATGTCAAAGTGCGAGTCTGCGATAAGTGTAGCGAGTTTGACACGGGACCAAGGTGCGTTTGATTTTGTTTGTAATTGAAATATTAATGACTTCGTGTCGATATTATACTAAATTCTGTTATAGTTTTTCTTCTTCGATTTTTGGATCGTCGTTAGAAAAAAAGAACAGGAGAAATTCAAGTAATGGAATTTTAATTACTGTCCTCTGTCTATACTGCCTTTGAATTCAATTTGATATACAATTTGTTGTTTTTCTTGTTCAGCTCTAGAGGGATCTTTGTGTTCATCGGCTGGAAGTTGTAGCGGGCATCTCCCCAGTTTTATAGATGAACCTTATCAGTGGTTATTGACATTAAGGGAAGATCATAATACGACTGTCAGAGAGGAATTCTATTTCGACCAGGTACAGTAAATTTGAATACACAACATTAAATAAAATTTATAAGTCTCAACATGTTTAATTGCCTGCAGACTCCCAACGTTTCACTCTGCATATCATTATTGGATTGCTTTTTGAGAGAGGAAGAAGCTGCAGCTTGTGTTCTAGATTTGTGTGAATTGTTGTTTGCTGTTTTAAAACCCGACAAAAATACAGGCTTGCCGAATCCAGAAGTGAATCATAACGTGATAGTGAGGTAAAGAGAGGGAGAAAGATGTGTCAATAATCTAAAATGTATTAATTCATTTTTTTTTGTTATTTAGTGTGATAGAAAGTTTGATGATGAGTGCCAAAGTGAAATTCGCTAATTTATCCAGCCATGCAGGAATGGCAAAATGCGATTCGTGTTTGCACAATTTAAATTTAGTTAAGTTACTCATCACTGCAAATTGTCATCACTTAGTTCCTACTCATGGAATCAACAATCACGAAGACATGAGGTAATAAATCTTGTTTACTGTACGGTAATTATGTTTTCATGTTTCCTTTTTTTATTCCATTTAGGAAATTAAGAAACCAGCTAATCGTCGAAGAAAGATGGAATTTGGCGTTGGAAATCACAACAAAAAATAGATTAGACGTTACGGGGGTTTGGGCTAGCTGGGGATTAACACTGCTCAGGGTGTGTGACTTTGCTACTGCTAGAGAGAAGTTTGCTCAGTGCTTAGAGGTAAATAACTAAAATTTTGCTTCACATTTGATAAATAGAGTAGTGAATAAAATATTTGCATTTTTCTTTTAGAAAACTAATGAGAAAAAATATTTTGTTACCACTTCTAACGACATTTTGATGGAAATTATTAAGCAACTCGAAATGAATTTATTCAAAAATGATGATGAGGTAAAAATTGAATAGGAAACACTTTTGCCTATAGTCTTTTCACTTATTTCAATATAGTTCAAACTATCCTCTCATTGGTAGAGAAGTTTGCACATGGATCATCGTACCCAAACCTAGTGTAAACAAACGTATGAAATGTCAAGTGATCAAGTTTTTAGACACAATTGATCAAAACAACAAAATTTTTAAGGCCCAATCATTGCAACCGGTCAAGAATTATTTCTTTACATGCATTACAAACTGTGGTGAGCAGCCTCAGCCAATGACCGGACATTTTGAACTATCTTGAAATAAGCGAACGGACTATAGTTCACATGCATTTTGTCTACGTCGCTGACGCACGAAGTTAAAATTTTTCAAATTGATCCGCTTGCGCCAAAGCGCACAAACAAATGAAATTTGTCCTGTGTGGCGACGGAAGGTAGTTCACGCACGATTTTTCACATGTGACACCATAGTGACCCATGGCGATGCATGTGTACGACGCGAGAACGCACCTCAACACAAGTTACGATGCGCGCATGTGAACTGTGCATAACCTGACATTACTTTTAAACAGTTACCTCTAAATTGTTTTTATTTTTAGATGTTAACCATAAAAAATTGTCTATCAACTTTTAAAGCAATATGCAAGCAAGGAGGACAGGTATTTGCCGATTCGCTTTATTATTATTATAAGTTTTAATTTTTTTATACTAAATATTGCTTTCAGGCCTTTTTAGCTCCGAAACGAATTGGTGCCAAAATGAATGACAATGTACTAAAAGAATGTCTCTTCTACTTGCAAACATACGGATCACCTTCTACCCTCATTTCTTTTTATATAAAACATCAAAAAATTGATATGGCTTTACAAACTGTCAGAGAAAAAGAATACGATCCGGCATTATTCATCAACTCCTTATTTATGCCGTGTCTTCATGCAAAACTTATGTCTCAGTTGGAAAAAGAATTGCTCAAAATTGATCACACACTCACCGTCTGGCAACGGTATTTAGTAGCCGCATGCAAACATCTAAAATCTGTGAAATTTCATAACACTTTACACCAAATACAAACTTTTTGCAAGGTATGAAAATTAATTAAGTTGTACGTAATAATTTTTAATATTTTTATTTATTTATTTAGGACTATATTCGATCGGCGTCAACATGCAAAATATTATTCACCGAAAATGCCACCGATTACAACATCTTATTTGAAAGGTTGCACATTTTGGATGTTGCTTATAGTCATATGCAAGCTGCCTTACAAGAAAAACAAAATAAACCTAAAGCCTTACCACATCAGCCAAAATGGAAAGGGTATCACGATAACGACAAATTAAATAAAGGGTTCAGACTAGAATTGTCGGCCAATGAAATTCAAAGGTTTGTATGAATTTGTTCGAGTGTTCTTATTTTTTCATTAATCATGGTACAATTTATTTCTAATAGGCTAATCGAAGAAATTGAATATCAAATAGAGATTACTAAATATTTTAAAGAAAATAAAGTCGACACTTTCCAATTGATAAAAGAAATCAGTGAGAATCCGTCTGGCAACAGGAAGGAAAACATGATACCAGTTGTGTTCGGAAGTACGGCAGCAAAGACACAATTGTGTGCAATGGTACGCATGAGAAAGAAAAATTTTTAAGACTGAAATTAATAATTTTTTAATTTATAGTTATTTTTAGCTAACGAAAACGTCGAAAGTGCTTTTAAAATGGCTTGTAATTGCATCGAAGTAATTTTTTTTAAATTTAAGTACGTAACGAATTTGTTATTGATCGTATTCTTGTTAATTTTCAGAAATGTCATCTTGAAGACTGGCTTGCATTTTGCTTGATAGGAAGGACGTTGGTTAAAATACACAGATTTGAAGATACCCATCAGTTAATAAAAATTATGAGTGAAAAAAACATCAGTTCTAGCAAGATCGATGAAATGATTTGGTCGTGGATACTCCTTATAAAAGAAGAGACAAATGAGGTACGATGTCGAACTTGGATCAAAATTTAATCGACTGTAATTTAATCACAATTATTGAAATAGGATGGTGAAGTAATAAAACTCGCGAACCTGTTAACTGGAAATCTATATAAGGTAATGCAATGATTTATTTACTTTTTATTTCTTGAATAGTTAAAGAATTTTTTAAAATTCAGGTTAATGCCTTTGCACTGTGTGGGAAGCTAAGGAATAGTTATATAAGTGCAGCCAAATCCAAAGATGAGAATGCCATACGTGAAGTGGCCAAACTTGCCGAACAAACAGGGAACACCGTTATACTTGGCATGTGTAAACAGTGGTTAATAGAGCACACGTAGAATCAAGAATCCATTATTGGTAGAATCAAAGAAAATAAGTGATTTGTAAATAGCCAAAATAAAACAAATATTGTACAGAAGATGGAAAATCTGTGATAAATGCCAAATAATTTGGAGTACAAATTTGTAAAGATAAAAAGAATTTTACCGGTATTGTAAAACTGTGAATGTGAACACTTTACGAAAAGTTTTGAATAAAATTATTATTTTTTAGATTGAAGGTAAAAAAAAAATAATTCAATACCGGTATATTGCACTAATTTTTATCAACTGTTTAAGTTTTTTCTGCATATTGTAAAGATAATATTTAAAATAAAATTTATAAGAAATTTTTAAAAAAAAATTAATGTGTGTTAACCAATTTATGTTAATAATCTTGTCTTTGACGTTATACCTATGTTGTGATAACGTAGTTAAAATGCTATCCACTTTAGGAGGACTTTATTTTTCGACTGCAATCGTTTACTGCTCGATTAATGGAAAAGGAAAATATGTCCTTCTCTTAGAAGTTGGAGCAGAACCATCCTTTTTTTTTTTTTGGTGCAGATTCATTTTTGCTAAATGGACCATATTTGACGAGTGCTGTTGGGGATTTATGTGAATCTGAAACGCAGAACAATGAGTGCTTTGCTTTCAATGACAATGTACAAAATCATATTTATTCATGCTTTATGATTATGAACAATTTTTTATTTCAATACCGTATTACCCCGGAACAGCTGGCATGCCAGTAAAAAAACGGGGTCGACCAATATGCCGTTAAATCCGAATTTAACGGCATAAATTGCCATTCTAAATAAAACAAACCTCAAATCTTTTTTAAAAATTTGGTCGACCCCGGTTTTACCGGCATGCCGGCTAATCCGGGGTATACAGTACGGTAACAGAAATGGTCAGTTTCTCGGAGCAACTCATTAGTGGTATGGTATTTACAAGAAGTAATGGAATGATTACAATCATTAGAAAAGTCCAACCCAAATGATGGTTGGGGCTATGACGACTTGCTTTTAATAAATTAAGAGATTTGTAAAAAACAATAAGTTAATTAGCAATTTACAGATTACCGTAGTGTATTCATAAAATTTCCCAGGTTAGGGTGACCCAATCACCCAATTAATATATTGCGAGAAAAAAAGAAATGAAAAATTGATGAAAGTAATCTAAAATTTAGGCCGCTTGGAATTAGAAGGATAATTGTCGTCTTCTGGAGGTCTTTTCCCCCTACAATTTTTGATGCATTCCAATAGCCATTCCTTCGTGACTGGATTTCGAATAGTGTTCATAACGGCTGAAAGTAAAATATCCAAAAATTTAACTTTGTTAATCAACTCGACATTTTTATTACCCTCAGCTGTTTTATAAGCATTTGCGAACGACTTGTCTGTTCGTTCCCGCATGAATTTCCATTCGTTGTTTTCATATTTACATTCTATTATCTTCTGGTCTAAATTTTCCAATTCCCTCGTTAACTTGATTTTAGCAAAAATATTGTCATTTCTCCCAACGCACAAAAGACCTTTCGTTTCAGACCGCCTCCTGAAAGTAAAAAGTATTGTTTTTGTAAAAGTCGAATATCGCAGTCGCATCAGACTAAACTAACCTTGGCACGAGTAATTTAAAATCTATGGAGTTCAAGTTTGGCGGCTTCCATTTTAATACTTCATCGTTTCTGCCTCCCGAATATGCCTACAATACGAAGGGAAATTTATCGTTAAAAAATTGAGAATTTATTTGACACTAGAAAATTACCTCAAGGGAGGGTTGGTAGATGAGGCCGTCGATCTCATGACCTAATTGCTTTATGAATTTTTCTCCTAGCACCTGTATAAAAAAAGGATAAAACTATTGAATTTTGAATTATTCAAATCTTGTTGAAATTTACCCTTTCGGTGTATTCCACGTCCCAAAAGTCTTTCGCTCTAACACCAAATGGCTCGGCATTTCTATCAATCCGACCATTCTCTTTGGCGGTTTTTCTTGGCGTGATTAATTCCCTGTTGATGCAAAGCATTCTGCGGTCGAAATCTGTTTTTCCCACATCCAAGCCCTATAAAAAATAAAAATACAAAATCGAAGAAATACATAAAGGTTTTTCTTTCTAAATACAAAATTGAATTTCAATTACCTGATACTTTACAATATCATAAATGAGATAGTTAGGAATTGCTTTACCATCTACTCTGTCGATAACCATTTCCTAAAGAAAAAAAAATATAGTGTTACTATACAATGTATATTAATTACCGTAATATCATTTCATTAGCTACCCCATCTACAAGGGTTCCAAATAAATGTTCATCGTGATTTTTTCGTTGGGGAAAGAGTAAATTGGAAACTTGAAACACGCAATTGTCCCGATCAAGAAAATAAACTTCGTCTTTGCCATCGATTAACATCATGTACCTGAAAAGAAATATAAATTAGTCCTCTTTTTAGGGTACTAATATATTTATGAGATACACTTACCGAGTGCCGTCAGCTTTCCAACTCACTTTGTAAGGCTTTTTTTGTAATAACTTGATGTTATCAATATCCATCGATACAGGTTGTAGCCCAGGGAACCCAGACCTGCAGTCGGAATAATTTTTTCATTATCAACTAGTTATATCGAGTAAACGGATTTGAAAACTTGCCTATTCCATTCACACATGTCCTGTGCCTTACGTTGAATTTGAAGTAATTTCGGTTGGCTTGTGATCGGTCGTACTCCCGATATCCCTTGCATAAACGTGGGATCCTATTGAACAAAATCAAAAATAAGGAAGTTGATTTTCAATATTTCAATTTCACCCACAAACCCTTCTATTAAATTCCCTTTCCCTCCATCGACTTCTGTCTTCGCTTTTGACATCGTTATTTGAAATCGTGTGACCATCATCGTCAACGGAATCGTCAAATTCTATGAAAGTCGAGAAATTATTAAATATTTAGTCAAAAATTAGAAAATCGACATCTTGCCACCTGTGCACCAATCTGGAAGCGTTGGAGCTGGAGGACAATATTTCGGATGTCCGTACCGCCTGAACAATTCCCTTAAATAATCCTCTTTGTAAATACCAGGTGGCCTTGCACGGGCAAATTCTCTAACTGCTGCTTCTACACTGGAATATCATTATTAAAGAATAATCGTCTACAAAATAACTTTCTTACCTCAAAGACTCTCTTTCTACCAAGTACGCACAAATTAAGAACCCCGTTCTGTTGAAACCGTGGGTACAATGAATACCTTTTGTAAAAATGAAAGAATTAAATTTAAATAAATTTATAGATGTATGAAAAATCTATTATTTCCATACCTATAATTTCTGAGGACCGTTTCGATATAAAGTTATGACACGATTCTACAAAACGGCGGGTCTGTTCTTCACTCGGACATTCATTATGCCTAAGCAGTTCATAAAGTAGTCAGTATGCATCAAGTTACCGTACTTAAATTCAGATTTATCTCATTTACCCTCGACATTGCATTTTTAAATATGAAATACCGTGAGATTCTATTTCTGCTTTGTCGTAAAAGCGATTCGTGTTTGTTAAGTCGATCCATAGTCTCATTTTTTTCTAATTAAGAAAATATATAAATGGTAAAAATTGCAAATAATTACCGGTAACAATCAAAGTTCCATACCCGATAACTGTGCATTAATGAAATCATCGTAGACGGTCTAAATAAACATTCAGTAGGAATTTGATCGTCATAATCGGAATTCAAGGGTGTTTTAAAAGGTAGGAATTTTCCTGAAATATCAACACATGAATGTTTTAAATATGATTTATGTAATCTTACTAGAAGTAATGATTACCTGACACTAGATGCAAAGCTGTCTGTGGACAATGTAACCACCTTGGAGGAATTTTGTCATATCTACCAACATTTCTCGGCATTTTACACTTTCAATTAAAGTGAAGTTATCCTGAAAAAAAATAAAAATGAATTTTTAATTAAAGGAAAACAAAATAGTTCATTCAAAACTAAATGACAATATACTGCAATGGGAAAAATTAGTCATGGAAAGAACTCACTGATGCAGTAGTAATAAACTAATAAATCACAACGATTTTAGTCGAATTGTATCGTGGATTAAATTGGGTGATCATGTGGTTTAGATGACCAACTCTTTTGCTAATCATTTAGTACAGTATCTTACGTAGAAAAATAGGTCCACAGTTTGTTTACTCCTTGTGAAGCTGTAAGATGACAATTGCAATGTTGGAGAAACGATAACATGTAATGTAAATCCCAAGTGATCTTTATTGTACCAGCACGCCGCACAGACACAACAGCAGCCACTAGGTTCAAGTTAACCACAGAATAACCCCTTCGTCCCCCTGTCGTATACAACGTATAGGGATTAGGGATTTAGAATTATCCCGAATTCCCCGTATAGACAGGGGGGTTATGGTTATTCCACAGAATTCTGTGGCTGTTCAAGCTGGTACCAGAAATGAAGAAGAGCAAACGTAAATAAATAAAATGGCCTGGAAACAGGAAAGGAAAATATACGGTAAAAAATAAGCAATAAAGAAAAGTGATAATATTGTAATGCAAATATTAATATCTCCTTATTTTATATTGCTTTTGCTATTATTTATTTCATAACTTTTATTTTTACTTCTCGATTGCACATTACTGGGATAAGACATATGACGCTTTTTTTATGTTTTCGATTTTCATCAACAGATGGGGATAATCCGAGTCACGTGCTTTAGACCCTTGATTTTTGATTTTATTTCGTATGTCCGATTCCGATTCAGGTGTACATCTTTCGGTATGTAAACATTTAATTGATTCATTTACAATTCAGAACACCAATACTCTGTGAAATTCGGACACAATTGGGCCCACCAAAATCTGTCCAATCTGCCCGGGTTTTACACCTGCTTGGATTTCACTTCACAACTGTTTTTCCTTTAAAATCTATGTCCGGATTTCACCGAGGATTTCACAGAGTTGACTCGTATAGCATTGTGACCCCCAAATTTCAGCCTTTCAGCTGTCATACTTTTTGTTTTAGTCGTTATTGCAAATCTATGTCAAAAACATCATTTTTATTGTTTTTTGCCATTGAGAAATGATGCATCCATGTTTTCTTGTTCAGCTGGACGACATTGAAAACGATATACTGCCAACAATCTAGTTGAGGAAAAAACTACTTGGAAGGTTGGAAGACAAGAATTGGTAGTGCCTTTAAAACTGTATACAATTTATCACTGCTGTCAAGAATTTGGTTTCATTATATGAGTTTGGTAATAAATATATTGCTTAAAATGATTCAGCTGCCTACTTGTTGAAATAAAACCCATACAGAATACCGTATCTAAAATTAAGTTCTTAGCTTGGTATTGCAGAAAAGCCAAATGATGGATAAATGGTTGGAATTTAATTAAGTTATTTTGAATACATATCAAAAACTCTGCAAATGCCAAATGGTGAACATGATTGAAAAAATCATCACAAGAAATTTACACGAACGTTTCTTTGTCTTATGATCAGACATTATTTCTTATTTTTTAACTATAATTGCAGTTTCATTAACAAGTAATGACGTGAAATATTTATTTTATCTCTATTTACTCTGCACTCTAGATAAGTTAAAAGTTAACATGTACTGATTGCATGTTGTACGATAACTAACAAACATTCGTCATTTAAAGAAATGTCATTTGCTGTGGGAAGACAATTTTTGCTATTGCTACAGTTGTATCTGGTGGTCGGGGAAAATATTTGGAATCCAAATCAAAGCTATGATTTTATTGTGGGTAGGTATTGTCTAAAAATATTCTTCAATTTATTATTCAAAAACATTTTATTTTGTTTAATGTAGTTGGTGCTGGGGCTGCAGGAGCTGCAGTTGCTGCTAGACTGATTGAAAATGGAAAGTATCAGGTTCTCCTTTTGGAAGCTGGAGGTGAACCTCCATTCTTTGTGCAGATTCCTTATTTAGCAATGGGACCATTTGGCGGAGACTATGATTGGTCAATTGTATCTGAAGAACAAGAACATGCTTGTTTTGGATTTAACGATAATGTAGGAATCAATACAGATGCTTTCTCTTTTATTTATACTTTGTAACTTTGTAGAAATGGTTTGTGCCTCGTGGTAAAGCACTTGGAGGAACGACTCTTCTTAATGGTATGGTTTTCACGAGAGGCAATAAGAATGATTACGATCATTGGAAAAGTCTCGGGAATGATGGTTGGGGTTATAATGATTTATTGCCACATTTCAAGAAATTGGAAGATTATCAAGTACCAATGAAAGCGGAAGATGGTAAAGAACTAGAAATCACAAGATTATAATAAATATAAAATATTGATAATGACTTTTTCAGAAATTTACCACAACAAAGGCGGCCCAGTTCCAGCCTCAGTAGCAAAATATCACACACCATTGCGACAAGTTTTGTTTGATGCTCATAAAGAACTTGGATATTCCTTGCAAGACTACAATAGTGGAATTCAAACAGGTGTGTTAAATGTAATGGGTTGTGTATTAAGAGAGATGAAGTTCAACAGTGAGTTTCTTTATTGTACAGTACTAATTTTTCTTTAAAGGTTACTTTTATAATGTTGGAATGTTTAGAAACGGATCGAGATGCAGCACGTACACTGCTTATTTGGAACCAAATAGAAACAAGTCAAACTTGCACATAGTTACACATGCTTTTGTTACTATGGTAAGATTTTTAAGTAGATCCTTTAATTGTGCAACAGTAAATGTTTAAATAGGTAAAATTTGATGACAATAACAAAGCTACTGGTGTCTACTTTGAGAAAAATGGCAAGACATATTTTGCGCCTGTGAAAAAAGAAGTCATTTTATCAGCAGGTAGCAATAACTCTCCACATCTTTTAATGTTGTCAGGAATCGGTCCAAAACAAGTGTTAGAAAAATACAATGTACTGTATTAATATACTTCTTTAGATACGGTACTTGCACTATAATGTTTGAACATTCTAAATAGATTAGCACAATATTAGATAAACAAGGTGTTGGAGAAAACCTTCAAGATCATGCTGCTGTGGCTGGAATGATATTTGTTTTAAAAGAGCCCATGGGTTTTAATTATTTACAAGATGTTAATCAGGACACATTGGAATTATGGCATTCGAAGAAAGAAGGTAGCTACTAAATGAATTTAGATTTAACAACTTGAAAATAATAGTGAACTGATAAATTGCAGGTCCGTTGACTGCTCCAATACGCAGTGAAACCATTTCTTTTATGAAATCAAAATATGCTCAACAACATAAAGATTGGCCTGATTTTGAATTTCAGTTTGCTCAAATACCTATAATGCCAGCTAATCTAAGAAAGGTTTACATTTTTTCTTTTAAATTAGCAACAGTGATAGATTTTATTTTATTTTTGTGCTATTTAGGAGTATCTAGAACCATATTTCACTCATGACTATAGAAAAACATTAATCATACTTCCAATTCTTATGAGACCTAAAAGTGTAGGTTATGTTCGATTGCAAAGTAGTGATCCCCATGTTCCACTTGCATACCAACCTAAATACTTGTCAAATGTAGAAGATTTGGATGTCTTATTAGAAGGTGAATGACGAAATTTGAAATTGTTACTCCATATACGGTACCATTGTTATTAAAATTAAAAACCCTTTTTATTTTTTTCATAAAGCGGTCAGAACTGCTTTTAGACTGTTTGAAACTAAACCACTTGCAAAATTTGGTGCTAAATGGCATGGATCTGTAATTCCTGGGTGTAAGATGCACGAAGAACTGTCAGATGACTATTTAAGATGTTAC